>LPNX010935839.1:898-14898 GCA_001517045.1 Pseudotsuga menziesii | reverse complement strand
GGGGTCCTTGATAGATTTGGGATCAGCTTTTTACACCTATGGGGGATTTGCCTATTTTGGGTAAGCCTGCTTTATGCTAGATTTGGATCCTTCCTTATGCATTTGATTTGCTCATGTATTCTATATATTCAGCAGCCTATGTTATTACAGGGTTGGCTATTGTACACTCAGTTAATATAATTTTGTGTTACAGCTCCATATTCAGTCTCCATTGTTGATAATTTTGCATGATCAATTGTTAATTGTTGTGGGTGAAATTAATCTACTGCAGGCCTAAATTTCTACAATTAAGAATCAATAATTTTAGAAGTTTGTGTTAAGTATAAAGTAATTGGATTATTAACTTATAATTTAGAGTTAGTTAATCAAAAAAATTGGGAGTTTCTTTCAGTTATTAATCTTACTATAGTATAATTTTAAAATATTTTCTACATTATTCATTTTTTAAAACTTTTATATTTAGGAATAATTTTCAACACTTATTTACAACGGAATTTGGTGTCGGTAGTTTGGAGAGCTCATTGCATTCTTCATCATCATCTTCATCATGTCATAGGAAATCATCTTCATCATCATATTAGTCATCACCCTCTTCATCATCAACATATTCATCATCATCATCATCGTCGTCGTCATCACCATCACCATCATCATCATCATCATCTTCTTCATCATCATCACCATCGTCATCATCATCATCGTCATCATCATCATCATTGTCTTTCTCATCATCATCATCGTCATCATCATCATCATTGTCGTTCTCATCATCATCATCGTCATCATCATCGTCGTCATCGTCATCGTCATCGTCATCACCATTGTCATCGTCATCATCATCATCATCTTCATCGTCAAACATGACTGACACTAACAATTTGAGCAGCAAAAACCATACATATAGATTAATTAATCTGCTATATGGGGCCAACGTTGAAAATTTTTAAATTTGTGCCGGCTTGGTCTGAAATTTGGCATGGTTAGACTAGATCCATGCATTGACACTATGGGATGGTTTCCAAACTCAATCATTGATCCGTAGGACCTCAACTTGTGTGTATTAAAAGTTTGTTGTAAAAGAATGCATGCAATAGGTTAATTAATGGGGCAGCATTAACAGAATTTAAATGCTCAGAATGGAAAACAACATTGACAAACAAATGCAAAGAAGAAAACAAAGAAACAGAGAGTCATAAATAGAGGTTGATAATGGAGTTCACCCCCTTCACTAGGCTGCATCTTTGGGTCCTTCTCCAATGGGAACCGATCCAATTAATGGCTTTAAAAAGGTACAAATGGGTTCTGGCATCAACTTTAGCAACTATAAAACAGAATGCTGGACAGAAAGTCTTCAAGACTATTCCTTGTGAAATTACAATCTGGTCTTCAAAAGACCCAAAATGTAACATAGAATACAGTCAACTCTAATACAAACAACAATCTCGAAACTACAGCAAAACTCTCAAAGCCTCTCAGAACAGAGAAACGTTGTACTATGCTCTGCACGAACTCCTCTAATCGTCCCCCCTTTCAATTGTCGCTAGCCTCCTATATTTAAGCCTCATAAGTAACGGATTTGCCTTCTTCTTTCACACAATTGTTACCATATGTTTAAGACTGAATCATGCCATTCGGCCAAATCGCAACCCAAGTGTTTGACATTCCCTATCCCCAACAAGCTGTTCATCTCCTTATCAACGTTACAATCACATGCTAAAAACTGAACCAAAGAACCACAAAATGTTACCAATACGTTTGTTCCATTCCCTGAAACATGGCATCAAAACTGTGTACCAAACTACAAAAACCGTTTTGAAATGTCCCCGTGTGAATGCATTGCTGAGTATTTGAGTCGGAAGTTTTAGTCATCTGCGCTTCCGCCGTTGTGGAAGGGGATGTCCTTGGGACCTCCGATATTTTTCTCCAATGAACTCTGCCTCAATCGGCTGTCATCGGGTTTTCCATCAAGACATCTTGTCTCTAAGTCTTCCACCGTGGCGGCTCCTTATCGCTCCAACTTTCGATCTGTTCTAAACATCCTTTAAGTTTCCACCTTTGCGGAAGGAAGAAGTTCTTGTGAGCTCCGACGTTGCGGAAGGAAGAAGTTCTTGTGAGCTCCAACGTTGCGAAAGGAAGATCTTATTGTGAGCTCCGACGTTGCGAAAGGAAGAAGTTCTTATGAGCTCCGACGTTGCAGAAGGAAGATCTTCTTGCGCCCTCCGATGCTGCGGAAGGAGATCTTCTTTCGACCTCCGATGTTGCAGAAGGAGATGCTCTTCTAACCTCCGATGCTTATATTTTTGACGTCTTTTTTTATTTCACCCGCCTCTTCTTTGAACCATTGTACCATATTCCTTTACCTTGTATCAGTGTAACTTTGAAGAGGACTAATCCACCGGATCATTCCTCCCCATTGGAGAAATTTTGGACCACCAAAAACCTGAATTATTCTGCAAGTAAGTGACGGTACAGCTCCCTCACTTTTCCAATCTTCATCCATCTTGCTTTGCTAGGATGCATTCCTTTCATCCCCACTCGAAGGTACTTAGCATTCCTCCTTCGTGAAGTCCTTACATTTCTGTCAAGAATAACATCATCCTGCAACTCTCTCATATATTCAGGTGCTAAATCATCAACTGAAGGAATCTGTATGTTAATTTCCTCATCCATGATCATAGGAGGCTCATACAGTTTAAGATTCTCAACATTGATAACTGAATAAATTTGCATGTATGGAGGTAAATTCAAGCGAAAAGCATTAGTACTTATCTTTTCCAAGATCTCAAAAGGACCATACCTGATAGGATTAAGCTTTTTACCTTCACCTTTCATTCTTTCTTTGGTGATGTGTAACCAAACTCAGTCACCAACCTGAAATTGATGATTAATTCGATGCTTGTCATGCCTAGCCTTGTACTTTGCCTGGCTCTTCTCCAACTGTTCTTGAATTGCCTACTACACTGCTTGGATTCTCTGAATGAACTTTAAAGCTTTATCTGCATCATGATGTCCATCCAGTGCATTTTTTCCAAAAGAGAACTCCATTGGTGTTTTTGGCAGATAACCAAAACAAGTTTCAAAAGGAGATATTTTCGTGGAAGAATGGACTACATGATTGTAAGCATGCTGTATATACTGCAACTGCTCATCCCAAAGTTTAGGATGTTTACTACAATATCCTCTGAGCAGCTGAACCACTATTCTGTTCACTACCTCTATTTGTCCATCGGTCTGTGGATGAAAAGCTGTACTCTTCTTAAGTTTAGTATCCATAAGCTCCCATAGAGTTGACCAGAATTCTCCCAAGAACTAGGAATCTCGATCAGATATAATAGACATGGGCAGCCCAAAATGTACCCAAACATTCTGAAAGAATAGGTGAGCTATTTGTTCAGCAGTGATCTGCTTGTTACATCGCATTAAGATACACATTTTGCTGAACCTATCCACAACAACATATAGGTAATCATGCCCTTTTCTAGACATAGTTAGTCCCCCTACGAAGTCCATAGAAATGCTTTCCCAAGGACGAGAAGAAACTGGAAGAGGTGTGTATAGACCCAATTTCCTATTGCTAGGCTTACTTGTTGCACACATAACACAACCTCTTATATATTTAGCTACAGTTTCTTGCATCTGAGGCCAATAACAGTGATTCTGCAATACAGACAATGTTTTACTTACACCAAAATGTCCTGCAATCAATGAACTATGTGCTTCTTGAATCACATGCACTCTTTCTTTCTATGGAATACAAAGTTTACCGAGATGATACAAGAGTTGATTATGCACATAATAGTTCTCTTCCTGTTTACCATGTATTAGTGATGCATATACTGTCTTAAAATATTTATCTTCTGCATACTGTTCAATATAACTTCCATGTGTTAATGAACTGTTTTGAAGAATGATTGAAGCATTTGTAGGAGGCCTTGATAACATGTCTTCTACTTTATTATGGATTCCCTTTTTGTACTTAATTATGAGATGAAACTGTTTTAAGAACCCCATCCATCTTAAATGCCTACTTTGTTGTATTTTAGTTTGAGATTGTAAATATTGAAGTGGCTGATGATCAGTATGTATAACTGTCTCTTTTCCCATGATATAATGTTTCCATTTCTTCACACTCTGTACTAAAGCATACAATTCTTTGTCATAGTTTGGATAGTTACTTACCGCAGTAGAGAATATTTCAGAATGGTAACAGACTGGCTTCCTTCCTTGCATCAAAACGGCTCCCATGGCAAACCCACTAGCATCAGTTTCGATCTCAAATGGCTGCTGCAAATCTGGCAATGTCAGAACTGGTGCTGTGCTAATATTTTCCTTTAAAGTGTCGAAGGCTCTCTGATTCTTTCCTCCCCACTAGAAAATTTCTTTAATGCTTGTCAACGCATGTAATGGAGCAGCAATGGAAGAAAACCCAGAAATGAATTTCCTCCAATACTGAAGCGCACCCAAAAAACTTCTGATTTCAGTAACGGTGTTAGGTCATGGCCAATTTACAATGACAACAACCTTGGCTGGGTCCACTTGTAGGTGGCCTCCACCAATAATATGGCCCATATATATTAAAGAAGTTTTAGCAATCTCACATTTAGACATTTTTACATAAAGCTTTTCCTTCCTCAGTACATCTAAAACTTTCTTCACATGTACAATGTGCTCTTCCCAAGATTTTCTAAACATGAGGATATCATCTAGATACACAATTACAAAATTATCAATGAATGAACGAAATACATCATTCATGACCCGCATGAAATAGCAGGTGCGTTACAAATCCCAAAAGGAATCACAAGCCATTCATACAAACCCTGTTTTGTTTTAAACGCTGTTTTCCAAGCATCATTCTCAACAACATGGATTTGATGATACCCACTACGCAGATATAATTTTGTAAAGTAATTTGCATGTTTCAATTGATCAAGCAAATCATCAATGCGAGGAAGAGGATACCTGTTTTTAATGGTGATTTTGTTAAGGGCCCTATATTCGATACACATCCTCCAAGACCCATCCTTCTTCGAAACCAATACTATAGGAGAGCCGCAAGGAGAAGTGCTTGGCTGAATGACCCCCTTCTCAATCAGCTCCTAAACCTATTTCTTGATCTCCTCATTTTGCATTACAGACATCCGGTACATGGCTATGTTCGGGAGTGGTACATCCTGCTGCAAATGTATCTCATGCTGGATCTCCCTCTTGGTGGTAAATCCTTCGGATCTTGAAACAAATCATCATACTTAGAAATAATTTCAATCAGTTCATATTTCTGTTTAGGATCACATCCCTCAAAAGATTTAGAGATCTCTTCATTTTTCATCTTAACCATCATTAACACAAAATTCTTACTAGCATTTACCAGCCTCTTCATTTGTTCTGCAGAAAATATTGCTAGGTTTGTTTTTGTCTTATGTGCTCGTACAATATATTCCACACCATCTTTAAAAATATGATACTAATTCTGCTCTCTATAAAAGACTACTTTCCGGTCATACAAATATGGACTCCCAAGTACAATTCCACAAATGTCAAGTGGTACTACATCTAATTCTACCTCATCTATGAACTTTTTAGTAATTGCAAACTTCAATACACATTTCTTTGTAACTTGCAACCATGTATCATTAATAACCCAACCAAGAGGATAGGGTTTTTCATGAGGCATAGTAACTAAATGCAATTTCTTAACCACTTCTTCAGATATCAGATTTACTTGTGAACCAGTATCAAACAATGTATCAATCTTTGTGTGATTTGCAATGACACGAACATGAAACAGTGCACTTCTACTTTTATCATTTGAATTAGAAGTAGATGGCAGATTTGTACTTGCACTAGAACTTGATTTTGCATCAATGGGAAGTGAGATACTTTTATCCTTACCCTGGATTTCGACAGCAGTAACCTTTGTTTCATCACCTGAGTCGGATCCCAAGTCTTGAATAACGACTGCAGTATATTTTGCTTTTCCTTTATCCTTGTTTCCTCCATACTTCTTTGGCCTTAACTCCGGATGAAGTTTCCAACACTTAGAGACATCATGTCCCTTCTGACAATGCGAACACGTAGGATTTTCACCCTCTTTCTTAACAGTAGCCACCTTCTTTTTCCCCTTATATTTACCTTTTGATTTGCTGTTAGATTTAAATGATTTCTTCACAAAAGTATCAGTAGTATGCTTACCCCTAGCTTCTAAATGTGTAGCTTGAACACACACATCATCCAAATTACTGGGGTTAAACATTAACAAAGTATGCTTCAAATAAGAATGCATGCCACCAATTTACTTAAGAAGAGTTTCCTGTGTATCTAATGAAACATTCAATGCAATAGCCTTCTTTCTGAATTCATGAGTATAATCTTGAATTCTTTGTCCTTTAGCTTGTCTAAACATTTTCCAACCCATGGTTAATTGTTGAATATGGCCTAAAGGATAAAATTGTTTCCTTAATACTTCAATGAATTCATTCCAAATTGAAATAATTTTACCATTCTTTCGAAGATCTTGCTGAATCTTGCTCTCCCACCAAGTAAGAGCCATTCCACTCATCCTCAAAGTGGTCAATTGAATTCTGGAAGGGTCATCATTAATGCCCTACACCCTGCAATATACTTCAAGCTAATTGATCCAATTGTCTAATTTTTCAGCATCTAATTCTCCAATATAAATAGGTAATTCAAATTTTACATCCAATTTGAAATAAGGCATATTAGGACTTGCATTATTTGAATGAGAAGTATGAGAAGAAGAGAAAGTTTGATTAGTGTCAGGAGGATCACCATCACCTCCTACTCCTTTACCCTTTTCTTCCTTCTTCACTTCTGCATCTCTGGATGAAGATCCTTCTTTCTTCTTTCGTTTTGCTTGCTCATCGAGTAGAATTTCCATCATGGCTTTCATGCTCATAAAAGCCTCTAAAAACTCAGATTCAGAAATAACAGGTTTTTCCTGTTCGGTATGTCCTTCTTCTTCCCCTCATGGAGAAGACATGGTTCTTGAGAATGTTCTCCTGGAGCCAATCTCAGGATCTCCTTCAACTAATTCTCCTTCACCAACCTTTGACCTGGACCTTGTAAGCATTCACAAAATTACACAATAGTCAACCAGCTCTGATACCATAATATGATCCGTAGGACCTCAACTTGTGTGCATTAAAATTTTGTTGTAAAAGAATGCGTGCAACAGGTTAATTAATGGGGCAGCGTTAATAGAAATTAAATGCTCAGAATGGAAAACAACACTGACAAATAGATGCAAAGAAGAAAACACAGAAACAGAGAGTCATAAACAGAGGTTGATAACGGAGTTCACCCCCTTCACTGGGCTACGTCTCTGGGTCCCTCTCCAATCGGAACCGATCCAATTAATGGCTTTAAAAAGGTACAAATGGGTTCTGGCATCAACTTCAGCAACTGTAAAACAGAATGCTAGACAGAAAGTCTTCAAGACTCTTCCCTGTGAAATTACAATATGGTCTTCAAAAGACCCAAAATGTAACAGAGAATACAGTCGACTCTAATACAAACAGCAATCTCGAAACTACAGTAAAACTCTCCAAGCCTCTCAGAACAAAGAAACGTTGTACTGTGCTCTGCACGAACTCCTCTAATCATCCCCCCCTTCAATCGTCGCCATCCTCCTATATTTAAGCCTCATAAGTAACAGATTTTCCTTCTTCTTTCACATAGCTATTACCATATGTTTAAGACTGAATCATGCCATTCGACCAAATCGCGGCCCAAGCGTTTGACGTTCCCTATCCCCAACAGGCTGTTCATCTCCTTATCAACGTTACAATCATATGCTAAAAACTGAACCAAAGAACCATAAAACGTTACCAATACGTCTGTTCCATTCCCTAAAACGTGGCATCAAAACTGTGTACCAAACTACAAAAACCGTTTTGAAATGTCCCCGCATGAACGCATTGCTGAGTATTTGAGTCGAAAGTTTTAGTCATCTGCGCTTCCGCCATTGCGGAAGGGGATGTCCTTGGGACCTCTGATATTTTTCTCCGATGAACTCTGTCTCAATCGGCTGTCATCATGTTTTCCATCGGGATGTCTTGTCTCTAAGTCTTCCGCCGTGGCGGCTCCTTATCGCTCCGACTTCCGATCCGTTCTAAACATCCTTTAAGTTTCTGTCGTTGCGGAAGGAAGAAGTTCTTGTGAGCTCCGACGTTGTGGAAGGAAGAAGTTCTTGTGAGCTCCGACGTTGCAGAAGGAAGATCTTCTTGTGAGCTTTGACGTTGCGGAAGGAAGAAGTTCTTGTGAGCTCCAACGTTGCGGAAGGAAGATCTTCTTATGCCCTCCGATGCTGCAGAAGGAGATCTTCTTCCGACCTCCAATGTTGTGGGAGGAGATGCTCTTCTGACCTCCAATGCTTATATTTTTTTCGTCCATTTTTATTTCACCCACCGCTTCTTTGAACCATTGTACCATATTCCTCTACCTTGGATCAGTGTAACTTTGAAGAGGACTAATCCGCCGGATCAATCATTATCATCATCATTGTCATCCACATAACTAACATCATCATCATGATTGTCATCATCAACATTATCATCATCCTCCTCTTCCTCCTCCTCCTCATCATCATCATTCGATCATCATATTCATAATTTCATAGGACATCAACATCATGATCACCATCTTCATCATCATAATCGTTGTACATATGATTTTCGACATAGATACCAAGAAAGATCGATGGCATTTGGCTTGGGTGGTTGGGAGTGCTCGTCGCATTCCTCATCATCAACTTCATCATCATCATCATCATCATCATCATCATCATTACCATCTTCAACATCATCATCATCTTCATCATCATCATCTTCATCATCATCATCATCATCATCATCATCGTCATCATCATCATCATCATCATCGGCATCTTCATCGTCATCACCATCTTCATCTTCATCATCATCATCATTGTCATTATAATTGAATTATTATTTTTAATTAAAATTTCAAATTATATTATATCTAACTTATAATTGAATTAATTTTTTAAATTAAAAATTTCAAATTATATAATATAATTGTAAAAAAATTGTTATGATGATAGATAGATTATTTAAAAGTTTTAAAATTATATAATAATTTATAATTAAAAAAAATACATTACTCTAAATTTAAATTACCATTAAAAAAAATTGAGTTGGTTATTAAGTCCATTATGTAAATAAAAATAAAAATTTAAAATTCTCATTTAAATTATAAGGAAATTTACATTGATATAAATTTAAATTTAAATTTACGATAAAAGATCAAATTGAGCTGGGTCATTAAGAATCAATAATTTTAGAAGTTTATGTTAAGTATAAAGTAATTGGATTACTAGCTTATAATTTAGAGTTAGTTAATACAAAAATGGGAGTTTCTTTTGGTTATTAATTTTATTATAGAGTATAATTTTAAAATATCTTCTACATTATTCATTTTTTAAACCTTTTAGATTTAGGAATAATTTTCAACACTTATTTACTATGGTGTATGGCATGGATGGTTTGGCGAGCTCGTCGCATTCTTCATCATCATCGCCATCACCATCTTCATCATCATCATCATCCTCATCATCGTCATCATATTCATCATCACCCTCTTCCTCATCATCATCGTCATCGTCATCATCATCTTCATCATCATCATCGTCATCATCATCACCATCATCATCACAATCACCACCACCACCACCACCACCACCATCATCATCATCGTCATCATCATCGTCATTGTCATCGTCATCATCATCGTCATCTTCTTCGTCAAACATGACTAACACTAACAATTCGAGCAACAAAAAGCATACCTATAGATTAATTATTGTGCTACGCAAGGCCAACTTTTAAAATTTTTAAGTTTGTGTTGGCTTGGTCTAAAATTTGACATGGTTAGACTAGACCCATGCATTGATGGTGTGGGAGGGGCTCCATACTCAACCATCATCATCGTCGTCGTCGTCATCCACATAAATAACATCATCATAATGATCGTCATCATTAATGTCATCATCAACGTCATCATCATCATCATCATCCTCATCGTTAGTATCATCTTCATCATTTCATAGGACATCAACATTGTGATCACCATCTTCATCCTCCTCCTCTTCATCAGCATTATCATCATCTTTGTTTGTATGATTTTCGATACAGATACAAAGAAATACCGACGGCGTTTGGTGTGGGTGGTTTGGCGAGCTCATCGCATTCTTCATCATCATCTTCATCATGTCATAGGACATCATCATCGTCATCACCACCACTACCACCACCACCACCACCACCACCATCATCATCATCATCTTCATCATAATCCTCTTCCTCATCAACATCTTCATCATCATCGTGGTCGTTTTCATTCACATCTTTATCAGCATCATCATCATCTTCATCACCATCATCGTCATTGTCATCATTACCATCATCATCATTGTCATCACCATCTTCATCTTCATCATCATCATCGTCATTATAATTGAATTATTATTTTTAATTAAAATTTCAAATTATATAATACAATTGTAAAAAATTATCTTGACGAAAGATACATTATTTAAAAGTTTTAAAATTATATAATAATTTATAATTAAAAAAATTACATTACTCTAAATTTAAATTTACAATTAAAAAACAAATTGAGTTGGTTATTAAGTCCACTATGTAAATAAAAATTTAAATTTAAAATTCTCATTTAAGTTATAAGGAAATTTACATTGATATAAATTTTAATTTTAATTTACATAAAATAAAATTCAGAGTTATAATTCTCATATAATCTATAATTGAATTTACGTTGATATAAATATAAATATAAATTTACCATAAAAGATCAAATTGTGCTGGGCCATTAAGAATTAATAATTTTAGAATTTTGTGTTAAGTAAAAAGTAATTGGAATACTAACTTATATTTTAAAGTTAGTTAATAAAAAAAAATTGGGAGTTTCTTTTGGTTATCAATTTTATTATAGAGTATAATTTTAAAATATTTTCTACATTATTCAGTTTTTAAACTTTTAGATTTCAAAATAATTTTCAACACTTATTTACCATGATGTTTGGCATCGGTGGTTTGGAGAGCTCGTCACATTCTTCATCATCATCGTCATCATCATCATCATCATCATCGTTGTCATCATCTTCATCATCACCCTCTTCCACATCAACATCATCATCATCATCATCATCTCGTCGTCGTCGTCATCACCATCTTCATCATCATCATCATCATCATCTTCATCATCATCATCATCATCATCATCATCATCATAATCGTTATCATCGTCATCATCATCATCATCATCTCCATCATCATCGTCATCGTCATCATCATCATCATCGTCATCATCATTAAAATATTCATCATCAAACATGGCTGGCACTAATAATTCAAGCAGCAAAAACCATACCAATAGATTAATTAATGTGCTACGTGTGGCCAACGTTGACAATTTTTAAATTTTTTCTGGCTTGGTCTAAAATTTGGCATGGTTATACTAGAACCATGCATTGATGGCGTGGGAGGGTTTCCAGAATTAAACATCATCATCATTATCATCGTCGTCGTCATCAACATAACTAACATAATAATAATGATTGTCATCATCAACGTCATTGTCATCATCATCGTCATCATCATCCTCATCTCCATCATCACCATATTCATCATTTCATAGGACATCAACATCATGATTACCGTCATCATCATCATCATCATCATCGTCATCCTCATTGTACCTATGATTTTCGACGCATATACCTATAAAGACTGATGGTGTTTGGTGTCAGTGGTTTGGCGAGCTCGTCGCATTCTTCATCATCATATTCATCATGTCATCATCATCATCTTCATCATCATCATCATCATCATCATCTTCATCATCACCATCATCATCATCATCATCATCATCTTCATCATCATCATCATCACCATCATCATCATCTTCATCATCCTCCTCCTCCTCATCATCACCATCATCATCATCATCATCGTTGTCGTCATCTTCATCGTTGTCACCATATTCATCTTCATCATCATCATCATCAGGACATTGGGTATGATTAGATGGTTGGATGGTTTTATACATTTTTGCATTTGAGGTTCTAATAACTTTCAAATTTGTGACTCGTATGACTTTTTTACACTTTGATTAATCATTTGGTTTCAGGATTTGGAGTAGTAGCAAAAATCTACTTGGTTTTATTATCAATAGATTTTTAGTAGGTTTATATTATATCATTCAGTGGATTTCATACATAGGTTTCTTGAGAATATAAGATTGAGATGTTGATAGACATTTTTTTGTTCTATCAATTAAATCCAGGATAATTTTTAAGTGGGTATTTCAGAGAATTTTTTTGAACACATTTGTTGACTTCGTAGTCTTTAGACTTCACATGGATCATATTTTGACCTTGTATATGACAGATGATTCTTCTGCATTTTCGCTTGGCACATTGGATTTCCAAGCATTTTCAAGATTTGGGATTTCTTGGACTTGTATCAAATTCACTTCTCATTAGGTTTTTCTCTCATTGGTTGTTGGTTCACATTAGTGAGCACTTGCAAGATATCTAGTTCGTTTGTTGCATAGTGTGTTTTCCAAATTTAGTTTGTTAGCATTGTGTTTGAATTTTTGAATTATGGACTTGAAAGATTTGAAAATGATTCTATTTAATGAAATTTTGTGGAAGTGCCTTTCAAGTTATCTGGTTAGCAAGTTCTTTCATCAGGATTCGTTGAATGGAGAGTGGATTTTGATCTACAGGGATAGATATTTCTATAGATTGAAACACACAACAATAGAATAAGAGTAAAGAAAGTCATGAGTTGATGGTTCGTAGCAAGGAGGGTGAAGATCAACGGTGAAAAAACATTTTGCAGATCAGAGATGCAAGGTAGAATGTGGTCTTTAGATTTGTGGAGTATGTTAAATGGGAGTGATGTTGGAGGGATGAGATTGATCCAAAGCTAGATCAACGACTCTAAAACTTTCCGCATGGTGAACATGCTCGGTCAAAGAAATTTTTCCAAATAGTGGAATGTGTTAAAAGGAGAAAGGATCAGATGGCTGAGATAAAGGCGGAGATAGATTTACGATCGTAGTCAATTCTGCGATCTGAATTAGCACAGATAAAGTTGAGATTTTGAATCACGAAAAGTGGTAGGAGCTACAAGGATCAATGGTCATGACACGAGGTCGGGTTGATAGACGGATGTGGTAGATTCTGCGATCTGAAGGTGCAAAATCGATTGAATGAGGGAATATTGACAAAGTGTTAACATATTCAAATTCGAATGGTCCTGATGAAGGTAGTTTAGCAACTAACGGTTGATGTTGATTTCCCCAAATCAAGCTGCACATATTGATAGTGTTGAAACTTTGGTATGAAGATCTTGCATATCAAAGGCTTAGATTGCAAAGCGAAAATATCTACGATACATATTGTGTGGAGGCGCACGAGGATTATGCAATATAGAAAACTATAAAAGTATCTACATGGAGTTGAAAAAGGTTTTGACATATATTTCATTAAATTTGGAAATATTCTATTACAAGGACTTCATCCACATTAATTTTTTTTGGAAATCTCTAAATACGTATTCTATTAAATCTAGAAAAATCAACTCAAAGAACTATTCCATTAAATTTGGAATAATTAATCCAATGAACTACTTTCTCAATTAATATTTTTTATTTATTTCAAGTAAAACTTTAGTATTCAACTATTCAAAAGGAAATATTACATCTCAATTATAACTAGAGGAAATATTACATCTCAATTACAACTAGATGGGTTAGATCTAAAATTTAGAACTTTTGCTAGATTGAGTTCCTTCAAAATGAGGAAAGTCACAGCCTTTGAATCCTACATAATTTATATTAATATTATTTATAGGTTTTATTAGATGTTAAGTTGATTAAATTATTTTATGACATAATTTCAACATTGTATTTGTTACTACAACAATTACAAACAT
>LPNX010935828.1:37846-80900 GCA_001517045.1 Pseudotsuga menziesii | reverse complement strand
ATAAGTGCAAGTATCATCCTCCGTAGAGGAACTCTATGTTTCAAGAAGCTGAGGAATGCATCGAGCACCAAAAATAGGTTCTCCAAACTATTGAAGGACAATTTGGTGTGAGCACAAAACAAGGTGAAACGACAAGAAAACCAACATCACAATGAAAGGAACTTTGAAATTAGGGATTTGGTATTTGAAACACTACAACTATGTAAATAAATGTTATTCAAGAAACAAAAGAACACTATGCAAACTTGTGACACCATATTACTAAACCTGCAACATATGATGTTATCATACAACTCTTTTTAAAACCTTTTCTCAACCTCTTGAATAGTTTAGATTTTGACACTCGACAATTTTGAAAAGGATTTAGAGTTTGAATTATATTCTATAAATACACAAGTAAGGTGAGGAAACATTAGGAAGAACATTACACTAAGGTCTCTTGTAGTTGATTTTTTTAACATAGAACATTGATTATGTACTCGACATTTGGATTTCTCACATGGATTTTAGAGCTTAGAAAAACATGGAGTTTAATGAACCTTTATACCTTTGAAATGGCCTATCAATTGACACTTGGTAACCCTTGACAAATTTAGGGATGTGAAAAACCATTTTGAAAACATGTCTTTGAGCATCCCAAACTAATTTTAGCCTTCAAAAACACATTTAAGAGCTTGCTATAAATATTTTTAAAGCCTTTTTCTCAACCTCCTAAATATTTTAGATTTCAAACAGTTGGAAATTTTCAAAGGATTCAGAGCTTGAATCATATTTCTATAAATCTATAAGGTGAGGAAATATTAGGCATTACGGTTGCTAGGGAATAATGATTTTTGCAATCCCGTTAAACCAATTTCTTGAGTTTTTTCAAAATTCCTAGAAAAGGTTTATAGATTTCATAACCTGCTTGCTCATATATTGTGAACTTATACAATCTATCATCATTTTCTGACAATTAGATACTCAAAGTTGTGTATTGATCCTTTTTACAATTATAAAGGACTCTGTAAGTTAGGTTCCCAAATTCTTAAAGGGTGCTAGCTCAATGGAAGAGCGCCTGCCTTATAAGCAGGAGGTTGGTGGTTCAATTCCTCCATGCCCTAATGATATTATAATATCAGTTACAAACAACTAAATTAGTAAACAAAAAATAAGAGATAAGTGACTAAACAAAATGATCAAAATTCATATATAAAACTACTAAAAACGAATAAATTAGTGACTAAAAAATGAGAGATGCGAAACTAGGCATTAAAAAGGATGCAACACTTGGCACAAACAATGAATCCAAACATGGTGTTGATATGGTAGCAAAATAAGACGCAAAACTAGGCATTAAAAATGATGCAACACATGGCACTAATGATAAAGGCAAACATGGAGTTAATATGGTAGCAAAATAAGATGTTACTTTGGATGAAAAACATCATGCTACATAAGAAAAAAAATATGGTGCAACAATAGAAGAAATACTTGGCATTATTTTGGTAGCAAAACACAATGCAAAAAAGGAATAAAAAAATGGTGCAAATTTGGAAGCAAAAATTGGCACATATTTGGAAGTAATACATGGTGCAAAATGGGATGCTAAAGTGGTAGAAAAAATGGATACAGTATTGGATGCTAACATGGTACTATTAAGGATGCAAATATGTCACTAACAAAGATGCCATTTAAGAATAAAAATAGGACACTCGCTAGGAAGCAAAATAGGACGTTATTTATGAAGCAAACCTCGACGTTGTTTAGGAAGCAAAGTTGGAGGCTATTTTGGAAGCAAAAAAATAGATGCTATTTTGGACGTCATAAAGGATGCTATCTAGGAAGGAAACAAAGACGTTTTTTGAGACGCTTTAATTTTTGTCCATGACGTGTCCCATTTATCATCTAGTTTGACCACTCAATGTAAAAAAAAATTACACTAAAAAGGGACGCTAATTCCAAGATTTGTTGTAGTGTAAATTTATGATCTTTGACCAAGTAAAAAAAAGAAAAGAAAGTAAACAGAAAAAATAAAAAGGAAAGAGAGTAAAAAAAAGTGAAAAAAAAGGGAAAGAAAAAAAAGTTAAAAAAGAATACATAAAAGTAAAAAGAAAAAGAGAGAGAGGGTAAAAGTGAAACCACACATGGTTTCTTAAAGTGGGTTTTGGTTTGAATATAAAAGTACATAATAATAAATACTAAGAAGCAAGTGAGAATTGAACTTAGGTGGGGAAGGTAACACTTATTCCTACCAACCACCCAATCTACTAGAATTTTACAAAACATAAGGGAAACAAATTTAAAAGTACATAATAATTGCTACTAAGAAGCAAGTGAGATTTGAACTTAGGTGGGGAAGGTAACAATCATTCCTCCCAACCACCCAATCTACTAGAAGTATTTATCAACCTTCAAAAAGAAAAAATATATATTATTATTCATTATTAGTATAATTACTTAATAATTGTATTAAATACAATTATTAAATTACAAGAGTAAAGAAAAACAAGAAAAAATCAAAGAAGACAAGAAGACAATCAAAAGGAAAAACAACTATCATCAAAGAACACTAAAAGTCAAGAATTATGGCAAATTCTAAATCAGAATTGTAGTTCCAACTACAAGTAGCAATTCACAAAGTATTTGACATGATGAAGTTGGATATTTCTAAGGAATTAATGAGTAAAAAATATACCAATCAGAATCTACAAAACCAAAAAACCATGAAAGATGCAGTCAAGAATAACGAAGAAATAAAGCGATTAAACAAAATCATCAAGGACAAAGATGACAAAATCACGCAAATTCAGACAAAAGTAAGATGCAAAGAAGCAGAGAATTGTCACCTTCAGCAATAGATGGAGGAACTCTAGCGAAAAGAGGAAGACTCAAAAAAAGTGCACAAGTTGGAAATTACAAAAGTCTATAAGAGATTAACAAGTAATACTGAAGAAATATACCGATTAAGAAATCATAATAAATTATTAGTTATGAAGATCAAGAAGTTAAAGAGTACCAAGAAGGAAGACAACTCGAATGAAGACATCGAAGGAAAAGTTCTAGAAAAATAAGAAGAATATCAATGCCTTCTAAATCTTAATCAAGAACTAGAGAAAGAAATTAAGAAGTTAAAACAAGACAAAAATTTGCAAGATGAAAGGTTTGAGAAGATTCATAGTAAAAACAATCTACTCGAGAAAAAAATAGCACAAATCCAGAGAGAAGCATCTAGATACTCCGAAAAACAAAGTCAAGTTGAGGAAGTGAAAGAATTCATTGCCGCAATTAAAAAGGAAGAAAAACAAACAACACATACACCTTATAGACATCCAAATTATAATTGTCATTTTCACCAACGACAGGGTCAAAATGAGAATTCACAAAAGATTTATGTTGAGAAGCAAACATTTCGACATACTAAGCAACGATTGAGACAACCCATTTCCCAAAACAATCTAAGAGGTCCAATCAAAATAGATCTAGGATGGACCACATCAGATATGATGCACCAATTCTCCTAGGGAATCCGTAGCTCGTATCGTCTTATCTCATCAAGTGTCGCAAAGGATCCAGAGATGACAGTTCAAGCAAATCAGACGTTTTTGTCAATGAATCTTTGAGGACGAAGCTTCTCTTAAGGGGAAGACAATGTAACAAACTTAAATAATAACAACAAACAATAATAAAATAATAATAATAATAATAATAATAATAAACATCAACATATATATATATATATGTATGTATGTATGTATGTATGTATGTATGTATGTATGTATGTATGTATGTATGTAATAATTAATAATGTATTTAGAAAAAGACATGACTCTTAAATTTTTCCAAAATATAAATAGCGGACCCTCAATTGTAACTTATGACTTATCTATCGAGTTATCAATATATATTTGTTCTATTAATGGCTCATCGAATATTTGTTCTATGAAGTGAATAAATATTCACTTCAACTACAAAAAAATCCATGAGCCATTGTTTCTTATCTAGAATGAACCCTCTTTGCTAACATGTTGAGAGCAGTGCAAACTCTTAATATTATGTTCTAATAGATATGGAAGGCATCTAGTAAGTTATCATATGTATATAGGATATGCATGAATGCCACTATTGAAACATTGGCTAAAATGGTTGCATAGCTGTGTGATTTATGCATCATAATTATAATGTTAATATGATTTGATGATTATGAAATGTTACTAATCATAAGATTGAATTTGACTTGTAGGAAATATCATGTACTATGACCCAGAAGAGAAGAACAGTGAGAATTGTTCTGAAGAGAAAGTGATTATTCAGCAATGACCTTCATTTACAAGATCAGGAATTATACAGAAGTATGAAGCAAGGTTCATGACTTCTCTTAGAAAGAGGAATTCGATTATGACGAGACATTTTCTCTAGTATCCAGACACACTTTTTTAGGAATGTATATTACGCTAGATATATGGTGAAATCGAAGAAAAAGTATATATCAAAAAACCCCTAGAATTTAGGACTCCCTACAAAGAATCACATGTATGCAATAATTATGTGTACCTACTCACAAGGAATGCAAATAATTACACGAGAGGACATACAATTACATGATGATATTGAAGATCACCTAGAGTGATGAAATTTCAATCTTTTCAATGTTTTCTACAAATTTGAAGATGATTGCTTACAGAGGATGAGAAGCTCATAGATGAGTGCAAGAGAGAATATACAACAAAGTTTGAGATGGAGGATCTTGGTATCCAACAACCTTGAGAAAGAATCTCATCTTAGTAGACTCATTTGATGGGATATGACATAGAAGGACAGATAGAAGATCAACAGAAGAGAAGGTTACTAGTCACTCCAGTGAAAAATGTCCTGATGCAAAAAGTACAAGATGTTAAGATGTAAAGGGAGGATAGTGCTCAGTTACAAAGGGAGAAGGAAATATTTGCTTCATAGGAGTGACTACAACATAGATGTTGGAAGATCATTGAGATAAATGATCACTTAGCCTATATCAATGACAAGGGTTTTTTTCCTTAGTATCTCATGGATTTGCTAAGACTCTATACCACATGTCTACCCTCACTAGGAGAAAGTAGGTCTCAGAATTCGAGGATATTGGAATGATTCTTTGGATTATATGTGTGGTAGAGACTAGATGTGATTTTCCTTAGTCAAGGAAAATATGCTTTGAAGAAATTCAGGACGATGGATACTTCATTAGAGACAATAGATGTCATTATACATATATATGATTGGTTTGTTGATGTATTTGACAAACATGAGGTCGGATATGTGCTTTACAATAAACGCATTGAGTAAATACATGGTAGTGTTGAGATGTGTTCACCTTATTGTGGAAAAGCATGTGTTGAGGTACCTGAAGGGTATGACTGATTTTGGGGTCAAATATGTGACAATTCGGAATATTATCTTGCAAGGATATGTTGATTCACATTAGGTTGATAGTGTCATAAATAGGAAGAGCACTTCAGGATGTTGCTTCACTTTGGGGTCTGGCATGTTTTCCTTGTTCAGAAGGAAGCAAATGAGCATGACATTGAGTACAACCGAGGAATAGTACATTTCATCTTGTTTAGCTAGTTGTGAGGTAGTGTGGCTTTGGGAGCTACTTCTAGGATTGTTTGATATCGAATTAGAGGTGACTTATATTTTCTATGACAACTAGAGCTCTACGAAGTTATCCAAGAATCAGATGACAAGTTGAATCATATCAAGATTAGGTACCATTCTATTAGAAACATGGTATAGAGAGGAACAATCAATATCTAGTATGAGGTGACAGACATGCAGATAACCAATGTGTTCACCAAGCCTCTGTTAAGAGTGAAGTTTAAGTACTTCAAGGAGAATCTTGGAGTTTTCTAGATTGATGTACCTTGAAAGAGGAAGCCGCATAACACATGTGGGATGTAGATAGTCACTTAGTGACATTCTTTGTGCTCCTAGGTGGGTCTCCACTTGAAGTGATGTTGTAGTGGGTAGTCACTTTGGTGACATAATGTATACTCTTGAACTAAACTCACAAGGATTCAGTAGGTAGTCACATTGGTGACATAATTTCCTGAATGTTGGTGTTATGTTGGGAAACACACACCTATGAAGACACAGGAAGTCACTCCTAGGGTGATCTCCACATGTTGTGACATGGTAGCAGGTATTCATTGTTTGTGACATATTGCATATTCCTAGGCTACACTCACAGAGTCCTGGTGTTGTGATGTGTGAAGACACAAGTAGCCACTTAATGACGTGTTGTGTGCTCTTGGGTGGTTCTCCACTTGATATGATGTGGTAGCAGGTACTAAATCATAGTGTCTGACGTAATGTATATTCCTAGGATACACTCATGAGATTATTTGTATGTGTCATGAAGGCTGGTAGTCACTACTTGACACAATGTATTTTCCTATGCCACACTCACAAGATGTTAATGCAACAATGCAGGTATTCACTTGGTGACATAGTTTGTTCTCTTGGGTTGTTCCAATTTGATGGCTTGCTCATAGAGAACTTCTTGTGATGTTTAAATTTGAGAGATGTCAGAATGCAATGGTCTAAGTATAGAGTTGCAACAACTGTGATGATGACGTTCATGTTAGAAGAATAACTTCCTTTGTTAGGAGGGAGTGTTGAAGATTATGTAACATCAAAAGATATTCTTCTTGTATCTTCATGATTATTGTTGTATTATTATTGTAGTCCCTTTCATTATTATTATTGTAATTAATCATGTAATGAACCTTGAAAGAATAAATGTAAACCTTATTAGTTCGGTTGGTCAAGAAGAATATAGAAAGAAAATATTATATTGAACCCTAAATAAGTCAGTCCAATTAGGGAAGTCAATTCGTCCCCATGAGGAAAGATCACTTGGAAAACAAATATAAATAGGGGAGGATACCTTACCATTTAGACACATCAAGCACTCAATTATATTCACTAGAGAGAGAAGGACAACAAGTTCGTTGAAGAGGAAGAGTAGCTGCAATTGTGAAGACATCTTATTCTTGGGGTTTCCCTCTTATATTAGTCTCAGGTGTTGATGTAATTGTAACCTCAGAATGTATTCACTTGTATATCTTATGTATTGTTCCCCGATGTTTATTCCGGGATGTGTTTGTAATGTAATTGAGTCATGTCATGCCCCAATGTTCCGATCTGGAGTTTCTATAATGTAAACAACTCATGTCAAGTCATTGTGGGTAACCCTCCTATTGATCAAGAGTTAAAGTCCCCGCAGTTCCGGGACCCTGGGGTTATTAGAATCTCCTAGTGAAGTCGGCCCTAGTGAGTTATTGTCAAGTCAAGAATTAGTATAAATAGAGAGTGATCCTCTCTATTTATCACACACTCACTCACACTCAGTTGTAGTGCATAACTGAGGGAGAAGAAGTTGTTGGGGCTAGAAAGAAAGAGACTATTGCTGTCGAGAGATCATCTTACTATTTTTGGGTTTTACTTTTGGTGTTGATTCAATCTCAGAGGAAGTTGTAGGGTTTTCTCCATTTATGGTTTCCCCGAGGAAAAACATTGTGTTCATTGTCTCTTGTGTTTGATTGATGTACTTGTTATTCTTTGAGTTAAATATCCTAACATAATGCTAGCTTGAATGATAAAATTCTAACATGGTATCAGAGCTAACCTGAGAAGAAGACACTATGTACCTGCGGAAAATAGGGCTTCCTACCCTTTGGATCTCTCTCCACAGATTTTCAGCAAAATAAGGTTCGACGGACTCTCCTCCCTAGGGCGCATCTTTCTGTCGAAGCAGAATCTGATTTTGAGCATTTTCAGTTTTTGACCCAACACTACTGCTGAAAATTAGGGATTTCCACAAAAGTGGAATTTTTGAGTGAGCCCAGGCTTGGATTGATCTCCTCCTCAAAATCAAAGTTTAGAGATCAATATCAAAGCATTTGGTTGGACAAAACTCCAGGAAATTCAAATCCTAATATGCTCCTGAACCAGCACTCCAGAAATTCAACTTCAGATCGAGTTTCGACATCTTGACCTAGTAAGATCTAAATATTTTGTATTTCCATTTGAGGTTCTCAGTTAATATGTCTCACCATACAAATATTGATGAAAAGCTTGAGGGAGCTTATAACTTCCGATCTTGGAAGTATAGGATCTCCCTGGTCCTGGAAGAAAAAGAGTTGGACTCCTACATCAATGAGGATGTTCCAGTTCCAAAGGGAGATGAGGCTAAGGCCTTACAAAAGTATAAATTGGTTATGGATAAGAGGATTATTGCTGATTCAATCAAGGATCACCTCATACCACAGGTGTCCTCCTTAATACACCTAAAGGTATGTTTGATGCCCTAACCAAACTATTTGAAGGAAAGAACATGAACTAGAAGATTACTTTGAGGAACCAGCTAAATAATGTGAAGATTCATAATGGGGGACCATACAGTCTTACTTCACAAGGGTATCCCAGATCAAAGAACAACTTGAAGCAGTGGAGAATGCATATATTTTAATGACCACCTTGAATGGTCTCCCTAGGACATGGGACTCTTTCATTGAAGGGATCTGTGCCATAAATAAGTTAGTGAAGTTCAACAGACTATGGGAAGAATTCTGACAAGAAGAAGCTTGGATAGTATCTCGAGAAGAAAAGATGGGAAGTGAAGATCAAGCTCTCACAGTTCAATCCAAGAAAAATAGAAGGGACCATCATCATCGTTCTAAAGGTAAGCACTCTTCCTCCAAGAAAAATCAACTCAGATGTTATACTTGTGATGAAATAGGACACTATGACAAAGATTGTCCTAGAAACAAAAGAAACTCTCACAAGAATAAAAGTAACAAGAGAAGACATCATGCTCATGCTGTAGAAGATGATGAACCTTCCACAAAGAGAAACAAGCAAGAAAGTGATGATTCTTCAAGTGATGAAGAATATGTTTTGATTTTCGCTCTCACGGGAAAAATAACACATGGAAGCAATGATTGGATTATAGACAGTGGGGCTTCCAAACATATGACATGATTCAAATAGTCTTTTGTGAAACTATCAGAACATGAATCACCCCACAAGGTGAAACTCAAGATGACTACGAGTATCCAATAAAAGGTAGTGGGGAATCCTCCTATAAGCTAGGCTCTGGAAAGTCTATGAAGATGAAGGATGTATTGTTTGTACCGGGACTTAAGAATAACCTCCTCTCCATATATGCATTAGATGTAAAAGGCATAAGGGTTGCATTTGTAGATGGCCAAGTTCTCATGTAGCCAAAGGGAAATACTTTTGATGATGCAATAGTGACTGGGGAACAAGAGGGAGGCCTATACAATTTGAAGGGCCATTCAGAACAAGCTCTGGTCCATGACACAGTAGAGCCAAAAGAACAAGTTACAAGATGGGAGTCTGTTAAACCAAGTCATAGATCTAGAAGGAATATGACAACTAAAATGATGGGCATAGACGTAGACTCAAACGGTGCACCCATTGATAATAGAGAAGGATATGGGTCATCCACATCTTCATCCAGCCCTTCATCTGTAGAAAATGTAGATTCTGATGGGGTGTCAGATTCCATGGATGAATTTCAATAATTTCAAATGAAACATTTTAGATGTTTTTCATTCGTATGATGTTTGTAATTGAAACTCTAAAGGAGATTTTGAATATTTATATGAATCATTTGTTCTTGTATGGTATAATATATGATTTTATTATGAATCACATCATAATTTCTTTGATTTTATATGGTTAGAGTGGTGAAATTATTTATGGAATATTTTTGTTTGTTTAATATGCAAGTTTCAAAAAATTTGTAATTTATATTTTGGAGAAAAAATTATTTTTCCAATTTAGGGGTTGATTTTAAAGTTTTTGTAAACAACAGTATGGGAAGTTTGGACATGCCTCTATTTTTAACCCCGAAAAAAAAAGTATATACTGGTATCAACACTTTTCTATTTGGGGGTGTTTTTAATGTTTTTTTACAAAAATCATCGTTTTTATGCCTAGAGTTCTTGTTCTTAGTATAAAGTTCTCGTTTCATGGTATAAGTGGTTATGTGTATGGACCTCAAGCAGCGGGTTTAAAGACGCATCTTCATAGCTTTCTTGAATGGTTATCTAGCATGCATGTTGACTTCCCCATCCTCATTGGTGGAGATTTTAACATGCTAACCACGTTGGAAGAGAAAAAAGGAGGAATCGGATCTCTCTCAGCTGGTGATTTAGCCTTCAAAACCACAATTATCTCCTGCTCCTTAGTGGATATCCAAACCTCCTCTGGTATTTTATCTAGAACAATAGAAGGGGGGGATTCCATCATATCGCCAAACACCTTGACCGCTTTCTGGTTTCTAATAAAATTCTTACCTTAGGAGGGATTCTTGATGCATTTTTCCTTCCCACAGCTGGATCCGGCCACTGGCCTATCTCCCTTTCCTGGAATAGCCATGGAACTACCCTCTTTAAACCCTTTAGATTTGAAAAATCATGGATCACTCATCCCACCTTCCTAGACTCTGTTAGCTCATGGTGGAAGAACATGACAGTGAATGGACATTCGAAGATGGCCATAATGCATAAAAAACTAAAGAAACTACGAAGCCATCTCCGATAGTGGAACCATTCTACGTTTGGTAACATCTTTGAGGATAAAAATAATATACAAGAAATTCTAGAGACTCTCCAGTTAGGCACTATGAAACATGGGTATAGTAAGGAAACCAAACTCCAAGGAAGGGATCTACACAATCAACTCAACCAAAGATGCGATCAAGAGGAGATATTCTGGAAACAAAAATCCATGGTTAAATGGATGAAGGAGGGGGAAAAGAACATGAACTTTTTTCATCACTTGACTATACAAAACAGAATGAGAAACAAGATTAGCAAGCTGCAATCAAAAAATGGGGAGATTCTGGAAGAGCATGAGGCAATGTGAGAAGACCTTACCAGACATTTTAGTGAACTCCTCAATGAGACAAATCTATCACGCCAGGAATCACCCACACATGTCACTCAACACATCCACTCTCTGGTTAATAATGATCACAACATGTCCCTAATCCAACCCATCAGCATGAAAGAAGTAGAGACGACAGTCAATCAAATGGCTTATGGTATGGCCCCGGGTCCTGATGGCTTCACCATTGATTTCTTCCATCATTGTTAGATTCTGTTAAAAGAGGAAGTCCTGTAACTAGTAGAAGAATCTCGCAAAAAGAGATGGACTCTATAGGATTTAAAGGCCACTCATCTTTCTCTAATCCCCAAAGAAACAAGCGCCTCACATCTTAGTAAGTTTAGGCCCATCTCTCTTTTCAATTTCATTTATAAGATCATTTCTAAAGTCGTAGAAAATTGGTAGAAATTCCTTCTGCCTTTACTCATTTCACCAGAACAATCAGGTTACATTGTAGGTCATCAAATTCTAGATGGAATCATCTTGGCTCATGAAGTGGTACACTCCCTTAAAACTACCAAAACCACTGGAATGATCCTGAAACTAGATCTATCCAAGGACTTTGATAAGATGACTGGGTACTTCATTGAAAAAATGTTGGTAGGTTTTGGATTCTATCAGGAATGGGTTAACTAGATCATTTCCCTCATTTCCTTAGCATTCTTCTCTTTTATGGTCAATGGCTTGCCCTCCTCCATCTTCACCCCCTCACGTGGCCTCCGACAGGGTGACGCACTTTCCCCCTTTCTCTTCATCCTCATGGACGAAGCACTAGGGAAAATGATCCAATTAGTGATTTCTTTATCGGCCATGTGAGGGCTCTCTCTCCATGGTGGCCCCCCTATAGCCTACCAGCAGTTTTTGGAAGACAACCTCCTCTTTGGACATTCCTCGGTTCAAGAGTCCCACACTATTCACTCATTTCTAGACACCTTTGAAAAATATTTAGGGGCCACTATCAATCTTGACAAGTCACAAATCTTCTTCTTTAATACTGGATTGGCCACTCAAAGAAACATCATCCGTATTCTCAGATTCTATGTCTCCTCGCTACCATCAAAATACCTGGGGGATCCCTTGTTTTATTTGGCTATCAAACATTCCTCGTGGATAAACTGGAAAACTATATAACCTCTTGGAACTTTCGTTCCCTTGAGGGGTTTTCCTACTAAAGAACGTCCTCCAATCTATGCCTCTCTATCTTTTCTTTGTCCTGGAAGCCCCCAAATGGGTCCTAGAAGATATCAAAACCCTTCAGAGTATTTTATTTTGGGGTGCAACAGTAAAAAAAATAAATGGGCCCTAGTCAGCTAGAAAAAGGTTTGTCTTCAGAAAAAAGCTACGGGTATGGGTATCACGGACCTTGAGCTAAAAAATCAAGCCCTCTCGTCTAAAATTTGGTGGACCTAGATCTCAAAAAATCATTCCCCTTGAACTAAGTTGTGGAACAAAAAATATGCATAGGACTATCGCCCACCTCACTTAATCAGATTCGATGAAGACATACATGGCTCCCATATCTGAAAGGAGGCCAACAATCACAAGGCGCTTATACAAAAACATAGTTTTTGGGAAATAAAGGATGGAAATAGTTCCTTCTTCTGGTATGAATCCTAGCAACAACTACCAAGTTTGAAAAGTCTCTTTCCAGATCAAGACATCCAAACTTTTATTCACCTCAATGAGAATCTTAAAGTTAAATATCTATGGAAACCTTTGACTAATGGAAATTGTCAATGGAAATATCCCTCCAGCTGGGATGTAGTACCCAACAGGAATTTAGTGGACCATTATATGGCCGAAAATAAGCGTCTGACATCTTAAACAAAAAAACGGGATGAATGTCATCAAATGGGGCCATAGACCCTCAGTTATTTTCTTGGTGAAGGAATCCTATGGAGTCCTCTCTATCACGCATGAGGTCCAACCTTCCCCATCTTGGAAACATGTTTGGAAGCCTCTCTTATGGCCCAATGTCGCCTATTTTCTTTGGCTTCTAATGCACCATCGCATCCTTACTTAGGAAAATTTGTTGATAAAATGGATTCATGGCCCCTCCATATGTTGTCTATGTCATGGTCAACAGGAAACAATTGATCACCTTATGGGTGCTTGCCCCTTCACCAACGCTATTTGGGACACATTTGCTGAAACATACCGAAGGACCAATCAGGTTAAAGGAAATATCACGGATACACTACAGCAGTGGATTGAACTCCCTTTCCAAAGTAAAATCCTTAATCAACTTTGGAGCCTCACCCATGGGTATTTGATGTGGAACACATGGAAGGAGCGCAACAATGGGATATTTAAAACACTGAGATATCAGTCAAGGATATATATGAAAGAATAAAAATCAATCTCCAGGAAACTATTCACTCCAAAGGTTGGACCGTTCCTAACCTTCCCACATCTCAAGGTGAAAAGATCATCATGGATTCCTTAAGCTTCAAGGCTACTAATGCCCCATTTGCCACTGGAATTGCCAAGATGAGAGTGGAGATACCAGAGCATTAGGAGCCCTCTCCCAATAAAGTTTTTAAGCTTAACTTTGATGGTGCCTCTAAATGAAACCTTGGGAAAGCAGGATTTGGTGGAGCTATCAGAGATCACAACAATGAAATTATTCAAATGTTCTATGGCAATATTGGTCTCGATTCGAGTAATGCAGTGGAACTTGAAGGCCTGGTGGAAGGACTAGGTATTGCTGACAAGAGGAGTCTTTAGCCTTTGATTGTGGAGGGGGACTCTTAGATTATTCTATCAATGGCCAATAAAACTCATAACGCAAAGCCTGTATCCAAATTCTCCTTCAGTTGGCATCTTAAGTATGGGATAGGACTCTTAGCTGACCAACTCAATTGCATGTAAGCAATCACCTTTCATCACATGCGCAGGAAGGCCAATGCTCTGGCA
Organism: Pseudotsuga menziesii; assembly: GCA_001517045.1. Classification (NCBI taxonomy): domain Eukaryota; kingdom Viridiplantae; phylum Streptophyta; class Pinopsida; order Pinales; family Pinaceae; genus Pseudotsuga; species Pseudotsuga menziesii. The sequence continues at coordinate 67,049 of LPNX010935828.1, read as the reverse complement.
GACTGCCTGGAAAACATGGGTGTGACCTCCAAACACTCACTCATGGAAGGAACATTGAGGGATCCTTTTGACAGTACCCTAGTGCTCAAATGCAGAAAACTAGATAGGTTAAGTCTCTCTTCCCCAGATGCAGGTGCCATCGAGCCAGACCGATGGTGCAGGGTGCCTCAGTCCACAAGCCCAATGCATGGCACCATGCATGTTAACGAGACGACCACATGCTCTAGCTCCTTTGCAATGAGCTTAAGCTCCCTTGTGCGGACGGAAAAGGATGCCACTTCTCGGCTCTCGTCCTAAGATGGAAATCATCTAGAAACCTCTGACGCATTCATGTCGATTTAGGTGCGTTTAATTTCTACATGTAGACAGTTATTGCAAGGTCAGGGTGGGGCCATGAAGAGGAAATCCTTGAAAATTCACGGCATTGTCTCCGGTGGTTTTTTTATTTTATATTTCGGTTAGTGGGATACACTACACAACCTGTAGTTTGGTTTCAGCCCGAGGGATGCGCTTTGCAACCTAAGGTGTAATCCTCGTCCATAATTTTGGTGTATATTGAAATTCTCCACTGGTTCATCGACTCTGAGGGTAACCTTATTCTCCCAGTTGTTCACAACGTTGGGAGGGTTCAACACTTTGGTCAACTGTTTCGTTTTATACCCCACACATTTGGTGCTTCCTGCAGCACTCGGGTAATTATCTCATCACCATGTTTAGGCAACGTGGTATGCCCCGACGTGCCAGCAGCGCGAGAGGGAAATCCCAAAGGGGGCTCATTTTTCCTATGGATGAGGGGTAGAAGGAAAAAATCTCAATGCATGTCCGTATCCTCATTGATGATTGGGAAGGGAGAGTGGTGAACCAATGTTTAGCAATAAGGCATGGCGATAGCAGGATTAACCACTACTGGATGGTTCAAAACATGCTAGGAAATCTAATGGAGGATATGCTCAGTAATTGGAGTGCGGATCATGATACAGTCCTTGCCGTAGAGGAAAAAATGGCAAAATTGGATGGGCATCTTAGCAGTATGATATGGCGATATTGTTGGATTAGGTATTTATTGTGTTTTATTCCATGTAATAAATCCATTAATGCAATCACCCTCTTTTGAAAATGAGGTTTGACGCTTCATTGAAGATTTTTTTCTCACAGTGTCGATATGAATAATAATAACAAAATTAATATGTTGCTACTTCCACCATGTGATGTTCATAACTTATTTTTGATATCAAGTCCATAAGATACTTTATCTCGGGGGTATCTTCAAATATCTTTTGCAAACACAACATCTCTTGAATACGTGTATTCGACCTTCTTCTATGAGATCTAAGTTAGAGATGAAACTCCAAATAGACTTGATTGGGTTTGAGACATATTAAAATGACAATGGAGTAAAGAAGGTGCAAACTTTAGGTTTTGTGGTAATTTTTTCTAAATAAATTTTTATGACAAAGTAAATGGACAATGGAGTTAAGAGTAATGGAGGATTAAAGGAAATTTGTGTCATTTTTTGTAAACCCTTGCATTCAAAATTCTATTGATTTGATGTTTGGACTCATATACAAGTGGCTATATAAATTGTGTTTATTTTTCTTTTCATTCTCTTGTTTGTTATAATGGTTTCATTAAATAAGGATAATATAAACATAAAAGTACACTTTTTGAAGTGGAATAAGTGTTGGAAAAATGTAATTACTCGCAGATCTGTACTTGACTTCCAGCCGACTCTGTTAGAGTCTGTACAAGTCAAGATCTTGTCTGTAAGTCTGACAAGAAGGAAGAGTCCACGAGTAGGCAATGTAAACCAGTCGAATTTATTTCTGAAGCTAATTTTTTAGGTAGATAGTTATTACAGTCTTTAATGGTGAGTAAGTCGACCCATGCAAAAGCAATCTTCAGGTTTCCTATAAATAGAAGAAGAAATTGTAAATCAGTTTACACAGACACAAGAGACAATATACACTAAAGGAACTCAGGGTGAGAAAGAGAAGTTGAAGCTCAAGCTTCTGTGCATGTGCTTTAGTCAAAGAGATGAAGCTCTGTAGACTGACGAGTCTGGACCGGCCAGTTTGTAACCAACAAGTTTGTAATACTTTGTTATTTCTGCATAGTTAATATATGAAATAGTTTGTGGTTGAATGCATGATTATTTGGCCACGCATATTTCCAGATTTACTTCTGTAAATGTCTTTTACAGTTACTGATAAGTGAAAGATCAAAGAACCCATAAATTTCCCACCGCGTGAAAGTCTGAGGGTTTTACAGCACATTGGTTGACTCAAGTCTTCTTACATATTTGGGCATATGTTTGTTATAAGTTATTTGGATTTGTAAATGTGTCTATTTAACTTCATCTTACTCACAGGTGAAAAGCATTTGTAATTTCTTAAGTCTTTAGACTAAGAAACATACTCTGTAGATTTCGACCAAAGTGAGTCGATTAGAGTGGTCGGTTGTGTGAGCCAAATCTAATGGAGGATATGCTCAGTAATTGGAGTGCGGATCATGACACAGTCCTTGCCGTAGAGGAAAAAATGGCAAAATTGGATGGGCATCTCAGCAGTATGATATGGTGATATTGTTGGATTAGGTATTTATTGTGTTTTATTCCATGTAATAAATCCATTAATGCAATCACCCTCTTTTGAAAAAGAGGTTTGATGCTTCATTGAAGATTTTTTTCTCACAGTGTCAATATGAATGATAATAACAAAATTAATATGTTGCTACTTCCACCATGTGATGTTCACAGCTTATTTTTGATATCAAGTCCATAAGATACTTTATCTCGGGGGTATATTCAAATATCTTTTGCAAACACAACATCTCTTGAATACGTATATTCGACCTTCTTCTATGAGAGCTATGTTAGAGACGAAAATCCACATAGACTTGGTTGGGTTTGAGACATATTAAAATGACAATGGAGTAAAGAAGGTGCAAACTTTAAGTTTTGTGGTAATTTTTTCTAAAGCAATTTTTATGACAAAGTAAATGGACAATGGAGTTAAGAGTAATGGAGGATTAAAGGAAATTTGTGTCATTTTTTTGTAAACCTTTGGATTCAAAATGCTATTGATTTGATGTTTGGACTCATATACAAGTGCCTATATAAATTGTGTTTATTTTGTTTTTCATTCTCTTGTTTGTTAGAATGCTTTCATTAAATAAGGCTAATATATAAACATAAAAGTACACTTTTTGAAGTGGGATAAGGATAAGGGAAAAGTACTAAGCCAATTATTGCTAGGTTGTAAGTTTTATGTGTTTTTTCTTTCTAATCTCACTTTGTGTTTTTTCTCTCTATCCTCACTTTTACACATTTTTTTACACATTTTTTTCATATCCATTATGTTGCTTGCCAATAGAAATTTGTGAAAACATCAAATCCTATCTATGAGACTATCCATTTATTTGTGTAGTGCATTCAATATTGAATGCATTTGAATAGAAATACATTCCATGCTTTATTTGTGTAGTGCATTCAATATTGAACACATTTAATAGAAATACATTCTAATTTTGAAATTAGAATTAAATTGATTCACAAAATTAAAAAAAATAAAAAAATCTTCAAATGCACAACATACTATAAAAAATAACTTTTAACAATAGATATCACATTTAAATGATTTTAATTTAAATAATTCAAAAATAACTTTTAACAATAGATATCACATTTAAATGATTTTAATTTAAATAATTTTAATAAATAATTTTAATTTAAATAATTTTAATAAATAATTTTAATTTCCCTAATTAAGCGATTTCACTCTCTAACAACAACCTATCGACATATTATTGCACGTTATTATTGCACGTTTTTGGGAGCAATCGCTAGTTTAGCGGGACTGCGAGCCATATGAATGCTCATATCGACATATTATTGCACGTTTTTGGGAGCAATCGCTAGTTTAGCGGGACTGCGAGCCATCTGAATGCTGCAACTTATACTTTGTGCGTATGGCGCTGTATGCTGCAAGCTCACACGGTACAGGGTACGTGTACACGTTGCCTTGCGTCATTTGTTTGTGTAGTCCGCAGCAAAGATTGTCAGAATCCCAACATCCCTGTTTAAAGCAGAGTTCGAAGCCCCTGCCCAGTGTCACTCTGTGCGCTTAATTCTATTGGTATTTTGTTATGTTTTTTATTTTCCCAATGAAAAGATTTACTCAGAAATTGATAATCAATTAAAAATTTGAGCTGCTGGTTGTGATTTATGCGAAGTTGGGCTGTTTAGGATATTCGACGAGTCTAATTCTAGACTTTACTTTGAAACTTGTGTTTGCTACTTCATTCAGTGCCTTATTGCTTTATCACATATAAGAGAAGTGGTCCTGCTATGAATTAATTGGCGGCCATTAAATGAAACCAAAGAAAAGAGATCCTACCATGAAATAAATGTTCTCATTCATTCAGTTCTTTATTACATACCAGGGAATAGATCGATCCGGCTATGATATAAGCGGTGGGCGTCAAATGAAATTAGATAAGAGCCTCTAGATATATAACTATAAGCTCCTCCAAAACTAAAACCACAAATTCACAGCGGTTAAAGTGCTTCCCTCGTTTATTTAGCTACATAGTATCTATATTCTCTTGTTCGTCACTCAACAACTGCTGCCCCTTATGGAATAGCCTGTACACCCACAACCAGTACATTAATTAATTTCATCATTCATTATGGCACGGAAACATATATGTAAATTATGCCAATGAAAATGGTGGACTAGAGAATGTATTAAAATGGATAGCAGTAACATGAAATAATGTGCTTAACCACATCATACTTAAAACGCCGGACTGCAGCTCCCTACAAACACAGCTACCCGAATTAGTTACTATTCGTGTATTAATAATTAGTAACTGGGAGGGACTTACGAGAGGGGCTTCGAATATCGCAGCGGCGGGGAGGCTCCTGGACGTTGCATGTATCTGGCAGGTATGCGGCTCTCTCCGCCATCTCCTGCTCTTCTCTTCTTCCTCGCCCTTCGCGGCGCCCACGGCGTTGATTAAGTGCATCCTCGGAATCCATGAAGGATGCAGATTGATCGAGCACTTGCTGTATGGCTGGGCATCGGCATTGTGGAGACATTCTTTCCAATTCGTTGCAGCAACTCTCCGATGGCTGCTCTCTCCGCCGCTCCAGGTAGTCCCGGCAAGAAGACAATCTCTGCGGATCGCACGACCCGCGTCGTTGCTGTCGCCAGTTTTCTCCATACATATTGTCTTCATGCGCGTCAACGCTGGGGACACCCCAGTGAAGGAGAAGGAGAAGCGCTACGCCTAAACTCACCCATTTAAGCGTCAGCTTCGTTGTCGAAGGGGAAAAAACACCCATTGTTCTTTCGCTGTTCTTTCTTCGTTACAGTGAATGATGGATTGATAGATGGAGCGCGAGTGTGAAGTTCGGAAGAGCAGGTGGGTATTTATGAAAGCCTGGGAATTGAAGGTGTCTGTCTGGGTGCTGTAGGGACGTAGAAGTACACACGATGACGAAACGAACACATGTAGCGCATGCCCCTACTCGGATTCCACGTCCTTGAGAAAGAAAGCCTACCACCATTTCCAATAGCCGCGTCTTTCGAATAGTAGAGGAATCTTGCGGGCATGTGGAATCCGCGACAGTGCAATGTAGCGTCCCAACAACTCTACTTAGGGTTATTGCATTTAGACAAATTAACTCAGTGAGAATAAACTGCAATTTTCCGTAAGGTGGTGTAGATGTTTCACATTGTTTTCATCGCCAAGGTTTAACGCACCAACACTTCTATTGCGCAACACGGAATCAACAAACACTCCACTGGGAAGTTTTATTAACGATGCCATATCAAACTATAGAAAGAATATGTATAATTATTAGTATGAATGGATTTTTTATGACGTGCAACATAGAAAGAATATGTATATGCAAGATAACTTTCTCGAATTATAATTTAATATAGTGCCTAATTTTAACACTACATTAGGGGGTGATCGGTACGGCGTCATTTACAATTTGGAAGGACAAATTCCAGCATGATGGATGACACTCTTCATCTTGTTTTTACATTCTCTTTGAGCTTTTTTTATTGATAGGGTTCGAGGAAGATCTCTTTTTTTATGGCTTTTTTTGTAATTTTTGGATTAATATTTTTGGTAATATTTTTGGATTATGGTCGGGAGGATTTTGATTCAGCTATGTAATTCATTAATGAGAAATGATGTATGAGAGATGTAAGTTTTTATTCTATAAATAATAAAATATTTTTTTTTATACTTCATTTTTTTTAATGAAAAATAAAATAATTTTAGATGATATTTTGATCATTATAATTTTTCATTTTTTTTCAATTTAGGTTTATTTCCTATTAGTCTAGAGAATATTAGTGTAAGCAAAAGACTCCAAAGGACACTCTCTAAACATGGGCGTGAGTATGGTAGAAGAAACAAATTAATATTAAAAATTGGAGAGATATCTTTAATGATAATCATTTATTCAATTAATTGTTTATTATTTAAGTTGTTTAAATGTCCATTCATTTTAAACAAATAAGGATGGAATTTAAGGCATTTGTAGTGCATAGGTGTTCAATGTCTCATCGTTGTATTGAATGTGGTTCTCTTTCTCATGTGGTGGGTTCTCTTCCTCATGTGGTGTTGGACAAGTTTAAAACCACACTCCTTCCAATGTCCATCTGTCATGACATTAGGTGCTCGAATGATATAATTGAAATTGTTTGATAGAAATTATGAAAGAATTGAGACAATGTCGAGACATTGCAATTGATATGGCTTTTGGAAGGACCCCTTTTAATATTCCCTCTAATCTCCTTCAAATAATGGCGAATCACATAGGAAACATATGGGTTATGTGTGGATTTTCAAAAAATTTCCCTAGTTATAAGAGATGCAAGCAAGGGATACCAAAAGAATAATAGCTGGTAGTGTCTCCATTCTCTAACGAAACTGATGGTGTGAGGTATGGGAAGGAAAATTCTTCATGAATCTTTAGTAAAGAGACCATTTTTTTATTAACAATGTTTCAATTAAAGAAACATCATACGTTGGAGCAAATAAGAAGGATTTTGACTAAAAGAAATAGAATATCTGTAATGCATGGAAGAAAGGATCATCTAGTCTAAGTGAGATAAAGCTTTTCCTAGCAACGACATCTAGAAGGAAGGAGATTGAATAAAAAAATTGATCTTCTGCAATAAAATCACCACAAAGATTAGTGTAATTTCTCTAGAATCATAACCCATCCTCTACAATAGTGGTGGAATATTCCCCAATGTTAGCAACAAAATAGAAAAAACGATATTATCCCTTAGTGGTAATGATTCAAGGAAAATCAAGCATTGTATTCCATATAGAACATTACGAATAGACAAAATTATTGAAACATTAAAGATTATGAAGCGTGAAATATCCATTTAGAAAATGGCACAATAATGTTGTACAATAGATCCCACAACAACCTCATCATGGATATATTAAATGGAACACAATAACGTAGTTCACTAAATCCCTTCATTTAATGGTGGAAAAATTTAAACACACTCTTTCCAATGACATGCTTCATGCATGGTTGGTCCATAGCATTATGTTTTAAGCATATCAAGCATCAAACAATTCTCCACTTTTTAGTTCTACTTAAAGTAGAGTGTAAGATTAAGGTCGTTTCTTTCAAATATGCTTTTTCATCAATTTTAATTGTTCCTTTCAAATATGCTTTTTCATGTTTATGAATTCTACTATGGTATGCAATTGGTTTATGTTTAAAAAAGTATCCCTTTCTAGTTGTGAAATTTGTCATCTTATTTATCTATATTTTAACTTGGCAATTGTACTCTCAATCTTTTCATGTTTAAATACAACAAATTTGTCATCTTATTTATCTATATTTTAACTTGGTAGTTGTACTCTCAATCTTTTCATGTTTAAGTAAATAAGGAAAAATATTAGTTTGTTCAAACGCTAGGTTTTTATTATAGATAGTACTAAAAAGAATATTCAAACAATATTTCTTGCAAACCAAAACATACACAATCCATATTTTATAATATGCATAGAATATTTTGTAGCTTCACAATTTTTATGAAGTAATTTAATTTTTTTACTGTCACATTATTATGGGTTATTACGGGATATTTCATTGGTGAAAATGTTGCATGTCTTTCTAGAATATAAGAATAACTTTAATAGGACACATGTTTTATACTTAATTTATGTCTAAATTTATATTTGATAACTCCGAGGAATGTTCTTATGATCAAATTATGTTAATGTGTGAAAAGTAGTATTTGACATATATATTTGACTTTTTGATAACTCCAAGGAATGTTCTTATGATCAAATTGTGTTAATGTGTGAAAAGTAGTATTTGACATATATATTTGACTTTTTTTGTGTCAATGTAATTATTCAAATAAGAAGTTGTTTAAAGATCTAACAATTTCTACAAGATGATGAGTTTTTCCATGGAAACTAGCAAAATCATGTTTCAAAAATACGAACCAAAAAGTGTTTTAATTATTTTCTTTGAAGGAAAAAATAGATTCAACACACTCTAAAATTGTCCAAGCACCTGAAATCTGTAAGTTTGATAGTTATAACAGTGATTTTTCAAAATTTCTCCCATATTTTCTAAAAATCCTACTAGAAAAATCATCGAATTCTAGTCGAAAACGTTAAAGTTTTAGACTACATCTTTAAATAAGTTTGAATCTATAATGTTCACTTCAAGTGAATAAAGTCAAACATTGTGTAGTTAGATGTGTTTAGAAACCTAATTGCAATTGAAAATATTTAACTAGTTTGTGGCTTTGAATATAGATTTGATGAGCATACTAATTCCAAAGGAATTTGAATAGTAACTTTATGAGTAGTTGTTTTTCCATTGTCGAGCGTAGGGAAAAGCATGTCAGGTGTTTGAAGTTGGGTTTGTAATTGAATAAATACATAATTGAATGTCAATAATGTTAAAGTTTAAACTATTATATTTGATGTATAAATCCTAATCCCTAAGCCTGTAACGTCCCTGACCCTCCGACCGATGAAAAGGATGCTACCCATTGCTCCTATATACCCGGGCATTTAGCCCCATAAAACGTAAAATAAAATGAATTGAACCAAGATACACAGATGCATAAAGAATTAACATTCAACGGAAGCAATTACATTTAATTCAAGCATTCAACACATTTTAGCATGTTCATAATAATTCACATAAACAATACAGTTGCATGAGTAATCACACAAGAATACTTTTCTTCGAATGAAGCTCCCTGCAACCAGCTATGCCACTACAATGTTCCACCCAACCATAGGCCAGTGTGCTCCTTAATCTCTCAGCAACACTGCCACCCTCGACCTGGGCATGATTTCCCCAAGGAAAATGAAACTAAGCAGACTCACACATATCCAAATATATGCCAAAATCAATCAAACCAAATCCATGGATTATCAGGAGATGGAAATGATTGTCTACTAAGCTAGTGGGCTCATTGAAGAGCTAAGGATTCCTACACCAGAACTAGCTTGACTCCTAAGACATCCACACACACCCAACATAAGGAATCATTCCCTTCTTTACTACATAGTCCCTCAGGCCATGGATTCCCTTCTAGTGCTATTCAGGGGGTGTAGAGAAGAAAGCCAACCCTCTAGTTCTGTCTATGAGGCTCCTACAAAACACTAAGTTTGTCAAGCAAACTCCTTCCCACTCCTACATAGTCCGGAGACCAATTGCACACACAACAATATGCACCATTCCTGGGCTTAGGAAAACAATTTGGCGACAAAATTAATTGCCAAGGAGGGTAAGAGAAACCCCTGGCAACAATTCAATTTCCCAAGGATGTTTTGGCCCTAATGTGGCCAAAAACGAATTCATTACACCACCATTACAGTGCTGGACATGGATAAAATGCCATGGAAGAAAAAATCAGAGAGGGTAAGGGGTTAAAACATCCCTAGGAGACAAAATCAATTTCCACAAATGTTCATTGGCTTCACGTGGTCAAAAATGGCCTCCACAGACCATAAAAAAAAATGTGAATCTTCTTTTCCCACGAATTCTGAGGATGTTTATGGAATTATATGAACCAAATGACTGCCATAAAATCCCAAAATGAAAATGTCCCTTGCCCACTTGCTGAACAACACCAAAAATGGATTTCTAGGCATGCAAGATGAGGAAAATGAGCAAAAACGTGAAGGTAAAACAACTCCCAAGATTTTCCTACATGAGCAAATGAAGAACGTGTGTGTATGAGCAAATGGGCATGCATTTTGGGTGTTTTCTTGCCTCAAAACTAAAAAACGATTTACCCCAAAAATGGGTTTTTCCCAAATTCGAAATTCATGCCCATACTCTTCCCATCCCCATGAAATAACTACTTCAACCAATTTCTGGCGGAATTAAATGATTGGGTGAATGAGACAAGAAAGGTAGTTGATTGTTTGATGGGTTCTCCCATTGACATTTGGATTTTCCCCATTCTCCCAAAGGTTTAAATAATTTCCCTCCCTATTCCTTAGGAAAATCATGCCCCCCCCTCATTATTTGTTGCATAGACATAGCTGGTTGGGGTTTTTAATTAAAGCACATATTTACATGATGTTAACATTATATTGTGCCGGCTAGCATGAAATATACCTTTGGCAACGATTTTTAATCGCTGGAACATAAAACGATATATCAATGGTGGGGCTTTTTCCTTTAGCTCCACATCACGATTAATTACAATATATACATCATATACATTTTAATGCAAAGGGGGTCAAAACTGGGGTGTTACAAAGCCCCACACCCTCCTCTTCATTGTCGAGGCAAGGGAATATTTGTATATACCTAGGTTCTGTAAGTGGTGTTGTCTAATTAAACAACCCAACCAACCTCATTTTCCAAATCTCAAACAACCTCATTATTAATGTATGCCTGAGGAGGGATATTATATCATCCATGTTTTATGAGACCCCAAAACATTTTATTCATTATAGACCACTTGTTTGACTCTCTTAACATTGTCTTCTCTCTCCTACCTTGCACTAAATCTACCCAATTTCCCTTTCAAATTTTGTAAAATTAGGATCTCCATGAAATTCTCAAAGACGTGTTGATTCCAAGAGAAATAATAGAAAAGTGGGAAAGAAAGGCATGGGATAAATGTGTGAATTTGAGAACTTAAATATCCTATAAATGATATGAATCATGAGAACTTCAATATCCTATAAATGGCGGTTGTCATCAAATACTATGGACTTTTATCAATGATTTTTTAGGGTTGGAAGTTAGAATTTGGACGAAGCCAAATGAAAATGACGGCCTAAAAGACAATGTGACGTGAAGGTGATTGTTGAAATATTTATCCCATTTATTTTTAAAATGGTATTACTATTATAAAATAAAAATATTTTTCAGTGTTTAATTAAATTTAAATTCATAGTGATTTTTAACTAAAACGGCGCACCTTAATAATTAAACCGCATCTATGCGTCATGAGTAAATGTATACAACAGAGTGGCTAAACCATATATGCACTGTTGTAGAACATCCACAAAACGTCCCACAAAATAAAAGATCCACTATATTTGACAACAGATAGTTATCTATGCAGTTTTCAATATTGTTGATAATAATGTGCTTAGTATATAAATAAGAATTTGTGTAGCCATAATTTTATACACACCACACTATCTGTTTTTTAATTTTTTATTGTATGTCATTATTGTCTGTGTGTTGTGGAAAATGTAGTGCATCAGGGCGTTCATATCATTTAGGTGAACCTCTATTCTCAAAAACATTTGAAAACCTATATTCATGGTGTGTTTCATGTTATGTTGCACAGGTGCTCCTATGTAACTAGCGCATTGATGTCAGGTAAATCAAAAATAAAAAGTTGCACCAATTATTTTCCCATAAATTGAAAGAGGAGTGGGGATTTCAATTTAAAAAGATAATTCTATAAGGTTTTGAAAAAAAAACTAATTTCATTATTTCATTGTTTTATCGAAATTTCGAGGGGAGAGTTTTTTAAGAGAGAGTTGTTGGGGAGGAGTTTGGAGTAACCATATTATTCTGAAGACTGAAACTTGTAAAGTATGTTGAATAAAATAAAACACTACATAGTAGAAAGTCTATGTATGTAAATTATTACTATTGATCGTGTTGGAATATGTAATCATGGTTGATTGTATTAATTTGCAATGTAATAATTTCCATTCTTATGTAATAGAGTTATCGTGCATGTCTTACATGATAATTTACTATTGTTACCATTTATTATATAAAGAGGTGGAAAATCATTTATCCCACATGTAATATTGGAATGTAATTTCTCCTTACCTCTTGGTATATAATAGAATCAAGAGGGTTTTATCAAGACATGAGGAAAATAATGAAAGACATAATAATCATGTTTCATTTTGCAACTTTTGAAGCTCGGTTTCACCCAATTTTGATGGGATTTTGATGGGGTAAACTTTTTCACCCTTTTTGATGGGGTAAACTTTTTTCACCCTAAAAAGCGCCAATTTATTACATAAACGATGTAAAATCCTTGGAAATTAAAATAAACGATGTAAAATCCTTGGAAATTAAAATATTTTTTGAAAAATATCGCTAAACATTTTATACTTGGTGTTTTAAGAATTGGTAAGATTCGCCAACATTTATACACTTTTAAATAAGTATGGTTCCTTAAAATCATCCCTCTGTGTTAGATCCCTCTATTGTTTCCTCATTTGGGTTTTTACCACATATATCTGGTGTTCTATTTTTCTCTTTTCTTCTTGTTCTTTCTATTTAATTATATGTTGTTGCATGGATAGGAGGCTAAGATAGTGTTTCTTTTCATGTTATGTATTGTTATATGTTATTCACATATTTTGATATTCTAACATGGTATTAGAGATCAAGTTCCTTGCTGAATTCAGGTGGGCGGGGGGGGGGGTTGGATTATGGTATAATCATTGCACCTCTGAGAATATAATGTGGACTAATCACCACAGTGGGATCATGGGACTATCATGATAATTGGTTTGGAAATCTTACCAACATCTGCAAGTTTTGGTGTAACAACAAAACTTATAGATCACAATGCATTGTTTAGTTATTTTCCTATTTGGATTTTCTTGTTGCTTTCTTTCATTTCTTATGGCTACAAAATTTTACATTAGGGTTTAAATCCCTCTAGTTTCACAATTAGTATTTTTATATTTAGGGATTTTATACTTAATGGGTTTGTAGTTTTATATATAATGATTTGGGTGTGATGGAACCAATTCTTGGGTTGAATTGAAAATCATGTTGGCCTTGTTTCGCAATCCCTCTATTGTTTCACAATTAGTATTTCTATATTTATGGATTTTATACTTAATGGTTTTGTCATTTTATATATAATGTGTTGGGTGTGATGGAACCAATTCTTGGGTTGAATCGAAAACCTTGTTGGCATTGTCAGTATTTTTTTCAAATTAAAAAAAAGAAACTTACATAGTTTTCGATGTCACCAAGTTATTCAAATGAACGAGTGCATTTATAGTAATAGCACAACATTAATGTTGGGCATGTTATTTTTTAATTTAAAAAAAAAAATGCTTACGTATTTGTCGATGTGGTCGATTTGTTCAAATGCATCGGTGTGTTAAGTGTAAAAGCACATGATTTGATTATTGATTCTTTATAATAAGAAAAACACATTGACAATTGCATATATGATTTATTTTTCCTAGTTAACAGTGCATTCATGTATGAGAAGCATACATGCATTTTGTAGAAATGGTAGACTACTTTTATTATTTTAAAGAAGTGTATTTTTTTTTGTATAATATACTTAAAAGATTATATGTTTCATGGTTTAGGTTGCTTATTGATGTAAAATGTATGATAAGAATTCAATGGACAACAATTCTAGTCGACATGATGGGAGAAAATCCAAAATTGTGAAAAGGGGTGTAAATTCTATGTAATTTTTGTATTAAATTAATATGTTTGAATTATTTGTAAATTTAACTAATATGTATTTGTTAATATATGTGACATGTGGAGCCAAAAAATGAGGAAGACCAATATGAATTTTTTTCTTGAATTAATTGTGGAATTTGTAAGTATCTATGGTGTTTTACTTCTCTCATTTTATTAGTAATAGAACAAAAAAATTATTTACATCAAATCTATGATTTGTTACATGGTATAAAACTTGCAGAAAACAAAGTATGAAGTGGAGCCAATAGAAGAGTTGTTAAGAGAAGACATGAGATTTGGTTTTGAAAGAATTTGTATCTGTTAGGACTCAATTCTTTCTATGGTATATCACATTTCATGTATATTATCTATTTTATTTTTCATTATTCCTAGCAATGTAGATACATTCACTACACTTTAATTTTATGTTTGTATACAAAATTTAAAGAAGATAAAAAAAATTCAGGCAATAAAAAAAAAAATCATCCAGATAACCCAAGTCATTGAAGAGGCTCGAGCACTGGAAACAATTCGAGTAAAGAAATTTTATCCATGTATTTAGAATGTTAATCCAAGCTATTATATATTTTGAAATAATTGTTTGTGAAAATTAATCATTTTTTATCATGTACTGAACATAGTGTCCCAATTGAAAGACAATGGGTTACCAATAAGTGTAACAATTACATGCATGTTGACATTTTGATTATTGTGGAATTTATATTGTCCCATTTTGTATGACAGATGGACTCTTACTGATTTATAATAAAAGAAAGTTTTTCTATTCAACTGCATTCTCCAGTGTTGTTATGAAATGTTACATTTGCAATGTTTCATTGCTAATTTAATATATAGATGATTAAATACTGTCTAATAGCTGCAAAAAATTATGATATAACAAATTAACCCAAATTTCATATCTAAATGCAATAATTAAAATTCAAATGAATACTACTATAAAAAATATTTCAATTTTTTATGGATAATGGAATCAAACAAAATATAGATATTTTTCAGTGTGATGACAGTAGTCATTGTCCACCAAACTAAAAATAATCTCTAGTTCTTTTGATTATTTCAATCGCACCAGTGTATTTCAGACAATGTAGCATTGATGCGCTCAAAGTAATAGATACTCGATGCAATATAATACTATTTTTGGTATAATGCACCAGTACATATATTTTTATAAAGAACCATTTTGGTTTAAAATTTTGGTGCAGATTGGTGCTATATGTATTATAAAATACTGATGCATACAATGCTTTGAAATGTTTTTACACCACACAATAACATAAGAAATAAAGAGACATACGTCAAACCAAGCAAAGAAAGATAAACCTACAATAAAATTATCAACATAATAAACAAGTTGATAGATGAAGAATATCAACTGGAACAGAGGGCCATGATACATGAATTTTTCATTCTCCTAAAATAATAACAATAAATCAGTTGACTGCTAAAATTAATGGATATTTTAAAGACGTATAAATAAGGGAATCAACTAGTTATAAACTTACGTCATCTAGAATGAAAGGAAATTGATAGAGTATGTTTTGAGCCTCAAGATGACCTATAAATCCAAGAAAATCATCTTTAGAGAGGTTTAGATGACTTTGGGTCCCAAGTAAATATTTTTCCAAAGAAACATGGATTAATATTCCAAGACATACTCTAGTCATATCAAGGAGCTACTCAAAGTTAGTTGATCAAATCTTTGTTGAAAATATTAGTGTAAGAATGAGCACAAAAATAAACATAATGGTCAGTGCAACACATGTATACTTTGAAATAGTTGACTTACTAGAAGCATCAATGACATACCAAACCTATTCAAATTACCATGGGGAATAAATATGAAAACCACCATATCTCTATAAAAACATTGAATTAAACCAAAAGGAGATGGTCAAAGAATAATCATTCCTTTATATTCTGAAGAAGATAAATTGTGGTCAGAATGATGCGATGAAGATGCATATGTCTGGATACTATATCAATTAATACATACTAATGAGGATTGAGTTGATCAAAACTGTTAAGGATAGTTACAATTAGGAACATCTCTCTCAATCAGAGAAAAATATGATATAAAGTCACATGATTGGAAAATGGAAAACTATGAAACTAGATCTAAATATTGTTGGATGATAGAAGCCATACCAAGGAATAAATTTAAGATGTGATTTTATGTGCATTCAATCTAGAAATTTGAATAACACCAAATTCAAGCTTGACCAATTCTTATACCGATCGACCTAGAAACCGTGAATACACCAAAGCTACAAATTTAAAGAAATAACTTTCCCTATGGACCACATAGATAAATATTCTAAAAAATGTTTGAGATCAACGAAACCTACAAACATTAGTCTAATCATTCATAGGACAAGTAGCATGATGGTGGAGGCACTCCCCAACTTCAGACATGGATGGCAACCATGACATACTTTGTCGAGAGGTTTGGAGGAAAGAAGCTTAGATACTATTGCACAAATTAGCAAATATAAACAAGGAGGAGAATTGGATATACATATGAAATAATATGGCCACATTTATGATCGTACACTCTTGTATATTCACCACATACATGGTATAAACTAGAAGAAGCAAGAGGTTACACATTCAAACAAGAAGACATAAAACAATTTTTTGTGAAGGATTTATCCTTTCTACCAATTGAAGTCAAAATAGAATCATGATCAATTAAAAAATTCATTGAAGAACAAGTTGAAAGAATTACTATAGAAAAAGAGGAAAAATAATTCGATATAATATTTTCCCTAACTTGTAATAGAATAGAATCCTAGAAGGGATAGAACATAATAGGGTTAGAAGTTGAGTGTTAGTACTGAGATTTTTATGCATAGTTTGGGGCTGCTAAAATGACTATGAGGTTTAAGATCTATCCCTAAAAAGGAGAAGATTTGAAGGGCATGCAATAATATGGTGTTTATCCCAGAGGAGACATGTAAGCATGCGACTTGAATATAGATCTTGGGTGCTAAAACGAGATGTAGTAGAACACTGTTGATTTCTATGTAGATCAATGGTCATGCATAATAGTGCACTAGGAATTTGCATCCATGATAAAGAAATATATCGATCTAATCAAGATATAGATCGGTATATCAATGGTTGATGTTGATAGATCCTAAAAAATGGAGAAGATAGCAATTTTCTCCGAAGAGGAGTTAAATAAAACAAAAAAAGCAACACGTGGAACTTTCTTATTGATAACTCTTCTCTGACATTTTTTGTAAAAGCACACAATACCAAGGAGTTGTGGTTTGGAAAAACCAATATGCTTTCTACCCAAATCTTCCAACCCATAAAGAGTAAATGTCATTGTCATGTTATCTCATTCAAAAATGACTCATGTGTCGATAGGGATCCCATTCCTTAAATGATGTGAGAAAAAAAGGTGCCAAATCAAATTAATCCTTCTATTCATATTTTAAAATTTTGAATTAGGTAAAAGGGAGTTTTTCCTATTCTTTGGTTACTATTCGTTGGAAGGAAGAAGGAAACCCCTGAACTGGTTCACCTTTCTAGCACATACCTATAGCTAGAAGCCTCTGACCAAATTTGAACCATGAAATTCAAGTACTATCTTGTATACCTTCTACTGGTTTAAATTGTCTGAAAAAAAAAATTGTGTGCCCCAATTCATCTTGTTGAGTCAATCTATTCCAATTCAGATACACAATAAGCTTCACCATGTCCCAATAATCCAAAGCTAAGCTACCTAAGACCTTGTTCACAGGATATGAGCACACCTAAGACCATGATAAACAATTCTAACCTAAGTGCAACCTTTATTTAACATGCCCAATAATTAGCTATTGCAAAACAAGATCCTTTTCACCCATGGGACTCCAATCTTGCTTGAGCACCTTGTCCCTAGTATGCTTAATTTCTTGAATTCAAAACCTATTTTTCTATGCAATCCTTTTCCAATAAGAAGGAAATATTGTCATTAGATATCTATGCCACCCTATAGAACATAGATAGAACCAATTTGCAAAATATGTTAAGTATCCCTTAGTTCCTAAATATGAAAACCTTGGATGAGAGAGGCATATTATCCTCCTATTGAAACCTCAACCCTTTTGATCAAAACATATTTATACTGCAACAAATAGTTAAGGGAGTTGTTCCCCCTAAAACTCCTCCACCTTCTAAAGCAGTAGTCTTCTCTGAATTCTCAAGAAAATAAATAACCCTTAGTATGCAGATTATGGGTTATGAAAGGGATAATAAGGTAGACGATCTAATTTTAGGGTTCTTGTTAAGCTTAACACACAAGTCTTCTAACACTTTTACCAAATATGAATTTTGCAGTTTCCTAGTCGAAGCTACATAAGACCAATTATAAGAATTTATTATCATCGGAATTTTTAGATACTCTTTCTACCTATTTTATTTGTTTGTGTATCAAAACTTTGAGTACTTCAAATGCATAAATCTAAAGATTGTAGATGAAAATGGAAGCCGTGTTCCAATGTTTATATAAAGTTACCTATTCTTGAGAAAATATGACAGCTCTAACTATTCTAAGTTTTCCAACAAGGTCATAAAAATATCATGCACCCTTATTGATGACTATGACCTTCCAAGCAGATTTCCTGAAAACCAAAAGTGGCTCCATTTCACTCCCAAAACCATCATAGGAGACTAGTTTTTGTTTCAATATTACACAATGATTAGGGTAATATGGATTTGAGGAAGAACCCTATCAGATTCCAACCTTCCTTACTCTGACAATATTTTCTATGGAGAATGCCAGAGAAATATTTAAGGTTGATGAGAGACATTTCATGCATTATAGGCATCATAGAACCTTGAAACTCTAATTATAAATTGTTCCTCTCAGGCTTAGAGGACTAAAAGCAATGGAATAATTGGAAAACTTATTGAGTCAGATAAATTTGAAGAAAGTAGAGGATTTAGCATATGACCCTCATGGGGTTATATCCAAGCAGAGAATGGAAAATAAGAATTTTACTTATCATCCCACACCAAGGGAAGATTGGTATATGATAGAAAATTTGGAAAGATGAGAAGACATTCATTAGGTTCACAATATTATGGAGGAGGAAAAAGATAGATAGAATTGTTGGCCCTGGAAAGTTTTGGGTACCTTTTTTTAAAATATGTTTTGGTATGAATGGAACTATAACGAAGTGGTCAACTTTGACGAAGCATATGAGATTTAAAGAAGTTGGGTATTTTGATGGTGTCAAGCCACTAAATTGGTTAGGTAGTTAGAGTTTTATGCCGACTTATATTATTAAGTTTGGGTAGTGGGTGCGGGGTTAAGGGATATCAAAATCCTATAAATATGTAACTGGTTGGGATTTTTGGTGTTACATTTTTTGTTATGTTTTTGTCACAATATTGATGATTGGAAGTGGCAGAACATAGACTACTTTTTGTTGTAATTATCGAAATATAAACTATGAGGAGTTGATGTGAGACAGTCATATGAATTAGGTATGATTTGTAGGATATGTGCATAGATCCATTGTAATAAGTTGACAAAGAAACATTTACAGTATGTGTGCATAGACATGAAGCATTTCTTTACTGTGACTCTATATTAATAAGAATGCTTATGTGATTTTTATCATCTTGGGTTTCCACGTTAAAATCCATGGTGTCAAATGTTCTTGTGATGTTATTTTTTTTACTGTTACATTAGACGATAACTACATATACTTAATGAGAACATTATGAACGATATGTATATTGCACGATCCAGAGTTATGTGTTGTAGTTAGTTAATGTTACATGTCAAAATGTATGGCTTGTCAAATATTTTGTTTTTCTAAGATATGGTTGATATGTCGAATGTTAAAAATGTTGAACTACTCCCCTTCCTCGTTGCAAAAACCTGGTTCATGTAATCCCCATAGGTAGTTTGGGTGAGACCTCATTTTATTTGTAGGTGTTTTCGAAAGCGATAAAGATCATTCGGGGAGATGTCTTGGGTTTTGTTGGTATGTGTTTTGGGTCAACCCAAGTTCAGATATAATTGTTCCACGCAGAGGTCATGAAAATATAGACATGATGCATAGGATGAGCCAAGCATGAATCCCTTTAATTCAATCAAGTACAATCTCTAAGGCCTATATGAGAGGGAACACTTCACCAAACAAAGGAATAAAGAAAAGTGTAGCTATGAAGATAAACTAAAAGTAAAAAAGGTGTAAAAGTTAAAATGAAAAGGGTTAAATTGTAAGAGGCGAAAAAGTGAAAATCAGTTACAAGTTAGTTCAAGACTAACTACATTTAGTTGTATTATGAGGATATATATTGTAATACAACCACATAGATATGTCAAGGATGGAAATTTTTAGCGAGTCTCCAGAAAATGTTGAGTTGATGGATTGTCTTGCCATGTATCTAAATTTTGAGATTAATATTGTAGATCCTTTTGCAAAAAAGCTATATTCTTTCACTGTTTTTGTCCATGTATTTTGACAATCTTTCATGTTCATGTATCTTTTCATGAAAGGATAATAAATCTTGAGAAGTGGGTTCAACTCTATTTGCATTGTAAATTCAAGTAGAGTGTAGTGTAAGATTATTTATAGAGATCTCATTTTTTTTTTACCTCTTGTCCAATTTCAACATCTGTATGTAAATATCGGTTTGTGGATTCCCCATTCATTTTTGTTTATATATATGTCATGATTCCATAATTAGTACAAATTCATGAGATCATTACTATGTGCACAATTGCGGAATTTTTAAAATTGAAAGCTCATTATGTTTTCTTACATTGGACACCAAAGAATTGTCCCTTAGGCACCTTTGAGGTTCAAAATTGTTTCAATTTTTAATTTATATCCAATTTTATTCTAGGCATTGCGTTAACTCTGCAAGATTCCTCCTAAATGATGTTGTGTGCTTATTTTGGTCTATAATCCTTTAGTTACATAGATTTGAAAACCAAAGTAATTACACAATCCATACATTTTAAAGATTTATCTCCAATATCTATTGAGTATGAGCTCTTATCATGCTTGGGTGTATTCTAATTTCAACCTAGAGTTCCTCTGGGGACAAGAATGAGAACGCTAGTTTTGAAGGATAGAGATTTATATGGTACAAGGATCACCCAAAACTACATAAGGAGTTAAGGACTTGTTGAGGCCTGCAAATTCTCAGGCGACAACAGTAAGGGATTCTCCCCAATCAACGTTCCCAACTAGCCCGTTGACTGTCTGGTATAGGGAATCCGTCCGGTTTACGGTCCGGCTACCGTAGGTCAAGTAACAAAACAAAGGTTTCACCGGTTGCGGCCCGGTACACCGAGTTTTTGTATTTTTTGACAAAATGTATGAAATGCAAACACCTAATTAACAATGCAGGATGATCAAGATGCAGGGAGCTACACAATGTGATGTGCAGGTTCTTACCTCTCGTCTTAGGCTCACAAGAATCTAAACCACATATGCAGCCATGAAGTAAATTAACTATATATCCAACTATCTATTTATCTATCCCCGGGGAGCCAAAATATGACTTATTTATGAGTAATGTGGATTATTCATGCATTATAAATAGAAATTATAGGTAGCTGATATTCTTATCTACAACACATGAAAGATTAAAGATATTTCAACAATCAGATAGCCAATTGTTTCATAGGCAGCATACATTACTCATAGTGACATTTCCACAAAATGAACCAGAAATCATTTAAACAAGAACATAGGTTCACAGAGTTAGAATGATCTCACGGTTGATGGACAAAACTGGAAAACAAAATAGTTCATCTTTCAGTCATCCACAGCATAACATTTGGAAATTCCACCAATCTTTCTCCAGTAGGCAAACCATATTTCTTTATTCCAAAGAGAAATAGTTCTTCTTACAATATTGCTTTCTAGTCTAACTGGGAGAAAGCCCTTTTTCCCTTCTAAGCTTTCTATCTTTATACAAAAGGGTGAGACTGTTGCGCTGCACAAAGTGAACTTTGGGATTCCCAACCCCTCGTTTCCCAACGTTCTGCTTTTCTTAAATGTTTTACAAAAAATAGTTACAAATTACAATAATGACCGATCCTTCATGAGGAGGGTCCCACTTGAGCATCTAGAAACTTCTTCCATGATGCAGCATCAGAGGCAATGCCCTCAAATGAGCAGGGTTCCAAAAATTGAATGTTGATTTCAAATTTTTTGGCTTGGTTCTTTATAGCTTCCACTCTGGCTGCGCTTAACCGAAGCTGGTCTTCCAAGATCTGCACACTAACTGCTGGGCCTACTTCACTTCTCAAAATCTGGTCATCAATGGCCTTACTATGCTGCATTATTGCTTCTTCATCCTGATGTCTTTTCTGCAACACCTCCATAAATGAATCGTGGTCTGGGAAATCATCCAACCTCTTCTTGGCCTCTACCTAGCACCGGTTGTAGGTAATGAGAATTCTTCTAAAAAACTCGGTGCATAATCCCTTTGTCTTTTTAACTGCCTTCTTGAAATATTCAGCGGTGTTGATGGCAAACTCGACTAGGTTATAGTCCCGCTTGAGGGCCTGTTGGTCTTTTGACGGTAGCTCTGCTGGAGTTTCTTCGTTGTTCTCCATCCTTGCCATTCTTGCAGTCAGGACCTCTAGGACATCCTGAGATCTATCTACAAAGTAAGATGCAGTTTCCAAGATCTCTTCAATTGTCCATCGATCTGCAACACTCTACATCTTTCTTCCTCAACAGCAGTCTGTAGCTGTAGCATCTTGGCTTTTTGGGCCAAGACATGCTCTTTGAATAGCTGGAGGTTAACCTGCTGTTCTTTTGCTTCCTCCAGAGCAGTTGTTAGTGAGGAAATCTGTTCTTGATGTTCCTTCTTCAGTTCTTGGGTGTGCAGATCATTGTCCTCCAAGAGGATCTTTTGATACTCTTCTAGCTCCTCCACCTTTTCTAGTAGTTGTTCCTTTTCAGTTCTTAACTCTTGGTACTCTTTCTGTACTCTCTCCAGAGACTCTTGTGTCATTTCCAGCACTTGTATTTCTCCTTAGAGGGCCTGTACTTCAGCTCTTGAGGACTTCATTTCCCTTTACATATCTTCATATTTCCTCTTGAGCCTGTTGTTTTCTTCCTTTTCTTTCCTCAATGTATCTTTCAGCTGAGCAAAGGATTTCTTGGACTGCTCCAAGTCAGTTATTATCGTGCCTACATTATCTTCTGAAGCTTGGATAAATGTAGACCCGGCTCTTAGGGTGAATCTTGGATCTTGGTCTGTTCCTAACATAATAGCCGTATCCTTTATCATTTTACCAGGTAGACCTTCCGCCTCAACTTTCCTCTCTATTCTCTTTATTATTCTCTTTGTTTCCCTATCATAATATATAGTGTTGAAATCAGGGATTTCTTCCCCTTTCTTCTAAACAAAAGGAACCAGCTTGAGAGTGGGGACTATGGGAGTGCTGGCAGCAGGTGCTTATGGGTCCTGAACCTTGGGGTTCTCAACATCTTGGGTCTGCCCTCCAGCTATGTCAGAAGCTGACTGTTCTGTCTCAGTCTGTGTCAGCTTCAACCTCTCTGCCTCCTGCTTTTGTAGCTCCTCATCGAGCTTTCTCTTCACTTCTTCAGCTGCTTTTCTAGCTGCTTCTTCTGCCTCTTTAGCTGCTTCCTGGGCTTTCTCAGATGCTTCTTGGGAAGCTTTTCTTTTCCCTTCCTCTTCGCTGTGTAGCCACCCTGCAGCTTCTTTTTCCAATATTTGAGCCTCTTCATTTCTCCTTTTGGCTTCTTCCTCTGCCTTAGCCTGTTCATCCCCTTTCCCACCTTTGGTGGTAATCTTCTTCTTGAATTTTCTCTTCAGTGCTGTCATGTCCGGGGCATTTCGGAAGACAGATTCATCCCTATCAAAATGGTGGGTATACTCAAAATGCACCTTGTTTTCCTTACAATTCTCCGCAACTTTACCATGGGAGTCATTTCTGTGATAGGGCATCTCACCAAAATGGAATTTCTCCAGATCCTCTACGAATTCATCAGCTTGTTTCACCTTAGTGGACCTGTAACTTCCTAGTCTGAAGGGCAAGGGAGGATACGCAGTCTTCTTATGTTCTAATAGGAAGCTGCCTATTCCATCCAAGAACACTTGTCTGACTGGCTCCTTATGGACAATGTAATCAGTTGCGTATTTTGGCAATAGGGAAGGTGCTCTCGAGCCTCCAAACATTCTAAAGGACATGCCATTTTTCGTCAAATAGTAGTCTGCATAGTATTCTATTACTTGCATGGCCTCTTCCGACATACAATCACACTCTTTCCGGAAAATGAGTGTGTATAGTGGCATAATGAAGTGCTCATAGACTTCTCTGTAATGGCTGTGGTACTGGTGTGCCCACAATGGTCTATAAGCAGCATAGACAGGCATTCTTTCCCTGTCCTAGATGCACCTGAGACGAGGGAAAGGATGGTTGCATAGTATACAGTCTATGAGTATTGAACTCATATAAAATTCATACCTTTTCTGGGACTCTCCTCCCAAGGCTGAGGCCAAGCAAGAAGAAAGACTGCTTGATACAAGGCTGGCCCAGTTGAAGATTATCCCTTGGGTTTCCACATGAAAAATGATGGCTATCCACTCTAGCTTGAAGAAACTTCCATGAGCTCTCCCAAAGATCCTACTAAGCATCAGAGCTATAAATCTGTAGGGAGCCCTCAAGCTCGCTGTATCATAATCAGCCATGGGTCTGTATCGGTAATGTTTTCCGTGCAACAGTATTCTCTTAAGAGTCTCTACCATGTCCATTCTAATGCTATTCAGCCAATCATCAGATAAGAATACTTGGGATTCTGGCAAGTGATAAGCCAACGCCACATATCCAGGGCTAAATGTAGCATAGCCCTATCTTTCAACATTTTCCAGAATCATTGTGGTTACATCTGCCCGGGGCAGAATCCAGCCAATTATCTCAGAGCATGGGAACAGCTCTGGCCTGGTGGCGACCTTCATAAGGGAAGATATTTCAATGTTTGCATATATGGACTCTTCTTCTAATCCCATGTCGGGAACTTCTCTTCGGGTAATCAGTCTACAGATTTCCCCCCACTGGTATTCAGGTTCCATGCTAGAAATGCATTTAGTGTCTTCATATACGTATTCTGTCTTGGTGACCACTTCTACTTCTGGCTCTTCTTCGACCACAGGGGCCTTCTTCTTTTGTCTCTTTGACATTATGAGCTCGAATTATTCCTACCATATATAACATTTTAACATTAAGAAATTCCAGTTGCAGACACTTATATGACAATGTGCAGCGTTTTACTTCTTTTATGTGTATCATGGCAGCAATTAGTTAACGAAGCTAACATATGTGTATGACCTTACTAACAGAGCTATTGAAACATGATGCGCATTGTTCAGTGAATTAGTCTATGTCTAGCATGATTGAAAAGAATTATATGCAGTAACATTATGCAAGCTACCATTGTTTTCCAATACCAAACATTTCTCACAATGCAATCGGATGGAAAAACATCTATATTAGCGTGAAGAAAACTCCCGCTCTCTACGGGTGCCATTATCAAAACACTGCGCGGGACAGACAGGGGAAAATTATGCAAGCCCTCAAATGAATCTTTTAACAACACCACTACCCTTGCGACTTTTGGTTAACAAACTGAACGTCGTGACGTATCCCCTCCACAGGTTAGGGTTTTAAAAACAACTACGCGCGGCATAGTGCAGTGAAATGCTTGCTATTCGAGGATGCGAGTTTCTAGGGCATGTTTGATCAAAGAAAAATCCCCCCGTGCAAACTATGGTGAATACTTGTGCATCGCGGTACACCCTCTTCCCCGGCCCTGGGTTCAAAACTGAGCAAGAGTTTGGTTGCGCAGGACCTCGAAAGCAAAACGGCTGCGGCGACATAAAATCTGGACCAACCATCCAAACCTAAAGGAGAAAGTCATGGTGAACCTATTCCAACCCACAACACTACCACACAGGGCGGTTTGGCATAGACAACGTCATGGCTGTCTGCACCAAACCCCCTCATCCTCTACGCACAGGGTCGCAAGACAACGGCGGTGGGAAAACTATTATGTGGGTCAAAAAGCCCCCCTCCCAAGACAGCTACAATAAAAAATTCCCAATTAAATAGGCATAGAAATTAATGGGACGAAGGAAACGGCCATACCTAACACCCTAACTGTAGCAAACCATCAATCAAATACCTAAACAGAAATGGGAACAGGCCAACGAGCCTACCTGGCAATGCAATGTGATCAATCGGGCAGATGAGCGGTCAAATGTCCACAGTCGAGCCACCCAGACGTGGGTAAAAACAATGGGATCCCTTGCAGCTCGTGAGAACGACACGCACGACAATGACAGTGCTCGACGGTTAAAAAAGACAATAAAAAATACCCCTCACCCCGTATATATATATGGTCGGCACGTGCAATGGGAAAAACGGATGGCGGACCAAGTCTGAATCAGAAGTTGTAAATGTACTTTCTTCCGCAGCGAAGGGTGGTTAAAGGGCTAAGCCATCTGTGGAGAAACGCATGGCGGGTAAAAGTTTAAAAGATCAGACAGTGGAGAGTTTTATAATCGGAGGCTGAAAGCTTATTTTGCTCCGCAACGGCGGAAGGCTGAACCAAAAATCCTTCTGCAATGGTAGGGATAACTAGGAGTCAAGCCTGAATCGGAAGAAAACGATTAACACGTCGGCAAGATCAGCGCTTCCTTCATCCGCAATGGCGGAACCGTAAAGCATTCCAACGTCCGCAATGGGACTTAAACTGGAAGCAACAATACTTAAAGGATCAGAAAGTTTAGAGCTCTGGCAGCCGCAACGACGGAAAAGAGAAGACTTCGGGCAAGCGACTAAAGGCTGACACGTCGGCTAGCGGATCGCTTTTTACATCGGGCGTTAAACCTCTTTGGGAGCTGCAATGACGGAAGAAATGATCAGAAAAACTTCCGATGCAAAACCACAAAGCATCCGACGTGAAAACAAAGAAATAGAAAAAATTAATCGAAGTCAAACCGAAAATCTATCCGCAATGGCGGAAGAAGAAGTGACAATGGTTCTGATGCAAAACCAAAACCTAGCCGATTTCGCCAACCGAATCGGGAGCAAAGTCGAAGTTAAAACTAAACATCCATCCGCAACGGCGGAGAAAGAAACGACAAGTCTTTCCGATATAAACAAAAAAAAATCCACCGACGTGAAAGACTGACGGATCGGAAGACAAAAACGCATTTCCTTCCGCAACGGCGGAAGACGAAAACAAAGACTCACCCGCAACGGCGGAAGATCAAAACAAAATACCTTCCGATTCAGACAGGATTCAAACGCTATTAAAGGAAAATGATGAAGGTTTGATTAATCATTGAAATTCTTAATCAAAAAATTGAAAAACAACTGTAGATCAATCCAAGCATAAGCAAGTCTTTCTGAAACATTCTCAAACCAAATCCAAGAAGACAATCAAACTAATTCAAGCAAAAGGAGGGTCCTAATTTTTTTTTGGAATTTTGGGAAATTTGTTACAGCTGGAACAATTGGTGACTACCTGGTGAACCCCATATTTCTAAATTAACTCCTTCCCAGTGCAAGACCGTCTGAATAAAAGTTGAAATGTTCTAGA
This sequence comes from Pseudotsuga menziesii, assembly GCA_001517045.1. Lineage (NCBI taxonomy): Eukaryota > Viridiplantae > Streptophyta > Pinopsida > Pinales > Pinaceae > Pseudotsuga > Pseudotsuga menziesii. The sequence continues at coordinate 39,476 of LPNX010935828.1, read as the reverse complement.
TGTTTGTATCCCTGGGTTGGCCAACTTAAGCATTTAAACCATTGAGAAGTAGTCTATTCTTTGGGAAATAGTAACATCAGAAATATTGCAAGTATGAATAACTCTTTTGAGGCCAAATAACTGAGGTTTATTTTTCCTTTCCTTAGGTAGTTTCCAGCTTGGACACCACAGGATTGTAACAGATAGTAAATAGTATTAGCCTTTTGTTCCTCATTCCCATGCCAACTACACTTTTGTGCCTTTTGAACTTTAGTTCTTTTGATATGAGTCCTCTTGCATGCCTTTCTTACTAAATTTTAATTCAGGATCCTCTATCCCATAGTGTCCTTTTGTGTGAACAGTGTACTTCATATTTCAGTTCACGGACGGAGAGGATCTTGTGGCAATTTAGTACTTCATGCTTTGATACTTTGCTTTGATATGTGTTGTTTTTCTTTAAGGAGTTTTGACTCTTGATAGCTTTTAGATTTTCTGAAATTATGGCATGGGATCATTTATATATGATATACGGTTTACTCTGCTTCCTTTCCGTGGGTCTTTTGCTGTTACCCCCTTGGATATTTAAGATGTGAAATGGATGGAGCCTCGAAATAGCATTCCAGACCTCTTTTACTTCTGAGTTATTTGCAGGGGTTAAGTAAGACTTCAATGAATGCATTGCCAGTTAGGAACACTGCTACTAGAAGACATTCTATACTTTAAAGCACAGTCTTTTGCTCAAGATTTCAGTTAATAAAGAACCCTGATGTTTCCATTGCAACCAAAAGTTTTCCTCTTTATTCAAAACCAAAAGCAATGCTAGCAAAGCAATAGAAGAAAACAACATCAAATCAAATAATAATAAAAAAAAGCATCAAAGAATTAAAGAACACAAAACAATTTATTTATGTACAAAGCAAAACAAAAGAAAAATTTCGCCCAAGTCTCCTGAAAAAATTTAAATCTAGAGAGATAAAGGGTGGGCTGGATCATAGACATGAGATATCTAACCATGGTCTAGCTGGGCTAGTTTTGAAACTGAACACATGTCTACTATCCTACAATCATCTCTTACAGCTTGAATAAGTTGAAGGAGCTCAGGCTGAGCGTCAGTCATAGAACTGGCCTTGCTTGAGGTATGATGTCTTAGCTTACACTCAGTCAGATAGTTTCCTAGGACAGAATTAGCAGATTCATTTCCTTCCCCTAGCTTAGTGACAGTATACTTCATGTAAGGCTCTCTCAAAATATTAATCTTATTTGGGGTACCTGTGAGAGGCAACAATAAATGAGACCAATCTGAAGCAAAATAGCCTTTTAACCTGGAAGACCAATCTCTGTTGAGAATAAGCCCATATCCACTAGGTATGTCAGCCACAGTGATGTCAATAAATTGACAAATATTGTTGTTTGCATACAAGCGAATGAGTACATTTTTCATTTCTCCCACTACTTTGACACCCGAGCTGTCTAATTGCGTTACTTCACAAAATGTGGACTCTGGATTTCCCTTAATATTTTTGCAAATCTCCAGAGGCTTAACATTCACCGCTGATCCAGAATCTACCAAGCAATTATGCACATTGTGATTCAGCATTTCTAGGGTCAAAAGAAAAGGTGGGGTATTAGCTTTCTCTTCCCAACCTGGTTT
>LPNX010935828.1:23367-37806 GCA_001517045.1 Pseudotsuga menziesii | reverse complement strand
TTGAGTAGGCAAATCCTCTTCATGCTCTCCAATTTCATTAGTGTTTTCCTCACTAACACCTATCAGTTCTTCTACAGGTTTGACAGTCTCAGTGATTGGCTCTGCCTATTGGTTGAGGGCATTGGCTCTAGGTGTTTTGTCCTCAAACTTCACCTCAACTTGTCTCTTGACATTCTTTTGCAGTCTTTTGATCTTCGAAATTGTTAAATCTATGTCCTTTGTCACTGTAGGTGTGCATTCAGTTTTGAGAGCGCTCTCTTCAGTGTCAAACATCGAGATACCATTCCATGACAGCATAGTGTCATTATCTTGTTTCTCCATAGCCTGGTTTTTCTTCTCCTCCTTGCCACTGTTCTTGGTTACTTTAGAATCTAGCGGTTGATTCATAACCAGTGTTATCAAATTCAACCATTGCGGGCACTTCTTTTCCGAATGAGGTTGTTGGTGAAAAGTGCAGAAATTATCACCCCCTACTTCTGTTATGTTTACTGATGGTAAATGTGGGGGAGGGAATTGCCATTGGTTGTTATCCTCTCTTTTTGAATAATAGGGTTTGTGAGTTTTCTGAGCTTCCCTCCCTTTCTCCGGATCTATTATTCTACTGGATAGATTCTGCATCATTTTCAGCATTCCCTGATAATCATGTGAGTGATCCTCTTTAGGTTTAGATAGCAGTAAAGATCTTCTCCCGGTAGTCTTCTCTTCAGGTAAGTCAGGGTAATCTTCTACACTTTCCATTTCGGCTTCTACCCTTCCCGCCTCTTCATAAGTCTCTACCAATGTAGGCTTGGCTTTCATTTTAGCGAACATAGCTAACTTAGGTCCTAGGGCAGATGTATAATATTCAATTAAGACCTTGTCTGAGGGTCTGTCAGCTTCAAAAAAATTCTTTAGGTATAATGAGAATCTTTGAGTGAACTTATGTACCTTTTCATTCTTCTCTTTTCTTAACAAACCAAGACCTTTCATCAATGAGGCATGCATTTTTTGGGCTGTGTATTTACTCCTGAAAACCATTTCGAAAGTGTTCCAGTCTGGGATCGAGTTTGCGGGCAGGGAAAAGTACCATGAAGCAGCTGTCCCTTTCAAGGTATGAGGGAATAATCTACAGACAACATCTTCGTACTCCCCAGCCCTTAACCCTTCTACTGCTAAATAAAAACTCTGCAAGTGATCATCTACAACAGTCTTTTCCTCAGGGTCAAACTTAGGCATTAGGTTATCAAAACCCTGAGGTAAGTTATGCAATGGAGGCATGAGGTTCAAAGGTGATCTAGCTCTCCAAGCAGGTAATGGGTTGGGCTGGTTCACAGTCACACCAACCATGAGTACAGGAAAAAGAACAAAATCTGAGCAAAGAGCAACGTAGGGTGAGAACAGGCTTTCTTACTTCAAAGGTACAACCGAAACCGGTAAGTACTTGGGTCAGGTTGAAAGCTTCAAGATATCTGCTAGTAAGGTAATCTTGGGAAAACTAAGTTTCCACGGCCAACCATTCACTAGCGGCCCTCCTTCTAGCGCCAAAACTGTTGAGGCATGGAAATTCTCAGGCGACAACAGTAAGGGATTCTCCCCAATCAACGTTCCCAACTAGCCCGTTGACTGTTTGGTATAGGGAATCCATCCGGTTTACGGTCCGGCTACCGTAGGTCAAGTAACAAAACAAAGGTTTCACCGGTTGCGGCCCGGTCCACCGAGTTTTTGTATTTTTTGACTTAATGTATGAAATGCAAACACCTAATTAACAATGTAGGATGATCAAGATGCAGGGAGCTACACAATGTGATGCACAGGTTCTTACCTCTCATCTTAGGCTCACAAGCATCTAAACCACATATGCAGCCATGAAGTAAATTAACTATCTATTTATCTATCCCCGGGGAGCCAAAATATGACTTATTTATGAGTAATGTGGATTATTCATGCATTATAAACAGAAATTACAGGTAGCTGATATTCTTATCTACAACACATGAAAGATTAAAGATATTTCAACAATCAGATAGCCAACTGTTTCATAAGAAACATACATTACTCATAGTGACATTTCCACAAAATGAACCAGAAATAATTTAAACAAGAACATAGGTTCACAGAGTTAGAACGATCTCACAGTTGATGGACAAAACTGGAAAACAAAATAGTTCATCTTTCAGTCATCCACATCATAGCATTTGGAAATTCCACCAATCTTTCTCCAGCAGGCAAACCATATTTCTTTATTGCAAAGAGAAATAGTTCTTCTTACAATATTTCTTTCTAGTCTAACTGGGAAAAATCCCTTTTTCCCTTCTAAGCTTTCTATCTTTATACAAAAGGGTGAGACTGTTGCGCTTCCGAAAGTGACCTTTGGGCTTCCCAACCCCTCGTTTCCCAATGTTTTGCTTTTCTTAAATGTTTTACAAAAAATAGTTACAAATTACAATAATGACCGATCCTTCATGAGGAGGGTCCCACTTGAGCATCTAGAAACTTCTTCCATGACGCAGCATCAGAGGCAATGCCCTCAAATGAGCAGGGTTCCAAAAATTGAATGTTGATTTCAAAATTTTCGGCCTGGTTCTTTATAGATTCCACTCTGGTTGCGCTTAACCGAAGCTGGTCTTCCAAGATCTGCACACTAACTACTGAATGGCCTACTTCGCTTCTCAGAATCTAGTCATCAATGGCCTTAATGTGCTGCATTATTGCTTCTTCATCCTGATGTCTTTTCTGCAACACCTCCATAAATGAATCATGGTCTGGGAAATCATCCAGCCTCTTCTTGGCCTCTACCTGGCACCAGTTGTAGGTAATGAGAAGTCTTCTGAAAAACTCGGTGCATAATCCCTTTGTCTTTTTAATTGCCTTCTTGAAATATTTAACGGTGTTGATGGAAAAATCCACTAGGTTATAGTCCCGCTTGAGGGCCTGTTGGTATTTTGACGGTAGCTCTGCTGGAGTTTCTTCGTTGTTCTCCATCCTCACCATTCTTGCAGTCAGGACCTCTAGGATGTCTTGAGATCTGTCCACAAAGTAAGATGCAGTTTCCAAGACCTCTTCCAATCATCCATCGATCTGCAGCACTCTACATCTTTCTTCCTCAACAGCAGTCTGTAGCTGCAGTATCTTGGCTTTTTGGGCCAATACATGCTCTTTGAACAGCTGGAGGTTAACCTGCTATTCTTTTGCTTCCTCTAGAGCAGTTGTTAGCGAGGAAATCTGTTCCTGATTTTTCTTCTTCAGTTCTTGGGTCTGCAAATCATTGGCCTCCAAGATGATCTTTTGCTGCTCTTCTAGCTCCTCCACCTTTGCCAGTAGCTGTTCCTTTTCAGTTCTTAACTCTTGGTACTCTTTCTGTACTCTCTCCAGAGACTCCTGTGTCGTTTCCAACACTTGTATTTCTCCTTGGAGGGCCTGTACTTCAGCTCTTGAGGACTTCCTTTCCCTTTGCATATTTTCATATTTCCTCTTGAGCCTATTGTTTTCTTCCCTCTCATTCCTCAATGTATCTTTCAGCTGAGCAGAGGATTTCTTGGACTGCTCCAAGTCAATTATTATCTTTCCTACATTATCTTCTGAAGCTTGGATAAATGCAGACCCGACTCTTAGGGTGAATCTTGGATCTTGGTCTGTTCCTAACATAACAGCCGTATCTGTTATCGTTTTACCAGGTAGACCTTTCACCTCAACTTTCCTCTCTGTTCTCTTTATTATTATCTTTGTTGCCCTATCATAATATACAGTGTTGAAATCAGGGATTTCTTCCCCTTTCTTTTGAACAAAAGGAACCAGCTTGAGAGTGGGGACTATGGGAGTGCTGGCAGCAGGTGCTTGTGGGTCTTGAACCTTGGGGTTCTCAACATCTTGGGTCTTCCCTATAGCTATGTCAGAAGCTGACTGTTCTGTCTCAGTCTGTGTCAGCTTCAACCTCTCTGCCTCCTTCTTTTGCAGCTCCTCATCGAGCTTTCTCTTTGCTTCTTCAGCTGCTTTTCTAGCTACTTCTTCTGCCTGTTTAGCTGCTTCCTGGGCTTTCTTAGCTGCTTCTTGGGCAGCTTTTCTTTTCCCTTTGTCTTCGCTGTGTAGCCACCCTGCAGCTTCTTTTGCCAATATTTGAGCCTCTTCATTTCTCCTTTTGGCTTCTTCCTCTGCCTTAGTCTGTTCATCCCCTTTCCCACCTTTGGTGGCAATATTCTTCTTGAATTTTATCTTCAGTGCTGTCATGTTCGGGGCATTTCGGAAGACAGATCATCCCTATCAAAATGGTGGGTATACTCAAAATGCACCTTGTTTTCCTTACAATGCTCTGCAACTTTACCATGGGAGTCATTTCTGTGATAGGGCATCTCACCAAAATGGAATTTCTCCAGCTCCTCTACGAATTCATCAGCTTGTTTCACATTAGTGAACTTGTAGCTTCCTAGTCCGAAGGGAAAGGGAGGATAAGCATTCTTCTTATGTTCAAACAGGAAGCTGCCTATTCCATCCAAGAACACTTGTCTGACTGCCTCCTTATGGACAATGTAATCAGCTGCGAATTTTGGCAGTAGGGAAGGTGCTCTCGAGCCTCCAAACATTCTAAAGTACATGCCATTTTCGGTCAAATAGTAGTCTACATAGTCTTCTATTACTTGCATGGCCTCTTCCGACATACAATCACACTCTTTCCGGACAATGAGTGTGTATAGTGGCATAATGAAGTGCTCACAGACTTCTCTGTAATGGTTGTTGTACTGGTGTGTCCACAATGGTCTATAAGCAGCATAGACAGGCATTCTTTCCCTGTCCCAGATGCACCTAAGACCATGGAAAGGCTGGTTGCATAGTATACAGTCTATGAGTATTGAACTCATATAAAATTCAGACCTTTTCTGGGACTCTCCTCCCAAGGCTGAGGCCAAGCAAGAAGAAAGACTGCTTCATACAAGGCTAGCCCAGTTGAAGATTGTCCCTTTGGTTGACACATGAAAAATGATGGGTATCCACTCTAGCTTGAAGAATCTGCCATGAGCTCTCCCAAATATCCTACTAAGCATCAGAGCTATAAATCTGTAGGGAGCCCTCAAGCTCGCTGTATCATACTCACCCATGGCTCTGTATCGGTAATGTTTTCCCTGCAACAACATTCTCTTAAGAGTCTCTACCAAGTCCATTCTAATGCTATTCATCCAATCATCAGATAAGAATACTTGGGCTTCTGGCAGGTGATAAGCCAACACCACATATCCAGGGCTAAATGCAGCATAGCCCTGTCTTTCAACATTTTCCAGAATCATTGTGGTTACATCTGCCTGGGGCAGAATCCAGCCAATTACCTCAGAGCATGGGAACAACTCTGGCCTGGTGGCGACCTTCATAAGGGAAGATCTTTCAATGTTTGCATATATGGACTCTTCTTCTAAGCCCATGTCGGGAACTTCTCTTTGGGTAATCAGTCTATAGATTCCCCCCCACTGGTATTCAGGTTCCATGCCAGAAATGCATTTAGTGTCTTCATATACGTATTCTGTCTTGGTGACCACTTCTACTTCTGGCTCTTCTTTGACCACAGGGGCCTTCTTCTTTTGTCTCTTTGACATTGTGAGCTCGAATTCTTCCTGCCATATATAACATTGTAACATTAAGCAATTCCAGTTGCAGACACTTATATGACAATGTGCAGTGTTTTACTTCTTTTATGTGTTTCATGACAGCAATTAGTTAACGAAGCTAACATATGTGTATGACCTTACTAACAAAGCTATTGAAACATGATGCGCATTGTTCAGTGAATTAGTCTATGTCTAGCATGATTGAAAAGAATTATATGCAGTAATATTATGCAAGCTACCACTGTTTGCCAATACAAAACATTTCTCACAATGAAATCGGATGGAAAAACATCTATATTAGCGCGAAGAAAACTCCCTCTCTTTGCGGGTGCCATTATCAAAACACTGCGCGAGACAGATAGGGGAAAATTACGCAATCCCTCAATTGAAGCTTTTAACAACACCACTACCCTTGCGACTTCTGGTTAATAAACTGAACGCTGTGACGTATCCCCTCCACAGGTTAGGGTTTTAAAAACAACTACACGCGGCATAGTGCAGCGAAATGCTTGCTATTCGAGGATGCAGGTTTTAGGGTGTGTTTGATCAAAGCAAAATCCCCCCGTGCAAACTATGGTGAAGACTTATGTGTCATGGTACACCCTCTTCCCCGGCTCGGGTTCAAAACTGAGCAAGAGTTTTGGTTGCGTAGGACCTCGAAATAAAAACTACTGCGGCTGCATAAAATCTGGACCAACCGTCCAAACCTTAAGGAGAAAGTCACGGTGAACCTATTCCAACCCACAACACTACCACACAGGGTGGTTTGGCGCAGACAGCGTAACGGATGTCTGCACCAAACCCCCTCATCCTCTACGCGTAGGGTTGCAAGACAACGGCGGTGGGAAAACTATTCTGTGGGTCAAAAATCCCCCCTCCCAGGACAGCTACGATAAAAAATTCCAAATTAAATAGGCATAGAAATTAACGGGACGAAGGAAACGGCCGTACTTAACACCCTAACTGTAGCAAACCATCAATCAAATACCTAAATGGAAACGGGAACATGCCAACGAGCCTACCTGGCAATGCAATGTGATCAATCGAGCAGATGAGCGGTCAAACGTCCACAGTCGAGCCACCTGGACGTGGGTAACAGCAACGGGATCCCTCGCAGCTCGTGAGAACAACACGCACGACAATGACAGTGCTCGATGGTTAAAAAAGACAATAAAAAATACCCCTCGAACCCCGTATATATATATATGGTCGGCACGTGCGGTGGGAAAAATGGATGGCGGACCAAGTCTGAATCGGAAGCTGTAAACGTACTTTCTTCCGCAGCGGCGAGTGGTTAAAGGGCTAATCCATCCGCGGAGAAACGCATGGCGGGTAAAAGTTTAAAAGATCGGACGGCGAAGATATTTCTAATCGGAGGCTGAAAGCTTATTTTGCTCCGCAACGGTGGAAGGCCGAACCAAAAATCCTTCCGCAACGGTAGGGATAACCGGGAGTCAAGCGTGAATCAGAAGAAGACGATTAACACGTCGGCAAGATCGGCGCTTCCTTCATCTGCAACGGCGGAACCGTAAAGCATTCCAACGTCCGCAACGGGACTTAAACCGGAAGTAACAATACTTAAAGGCTCGGAAAGTTTAGAGCTCTGGCAGCCGCAACGGCGGAAAAGAGAAGACTTCGGGAAAGCGACTAAAGGCTAACGCGTCAGCTGGCGGATCGCTTTATACATCGGGCGTTAAACCTCTTTGGGAGCCACAACGGTGGAAGAAATGATAAAAAAAACTTCCGATGCAAAACCACAAAGCATCCGACGTGAAAACAAAGAAATCAGAAAAATTAATCGAAGTCAAACCGAAAATCTATCTGCAACGGTGGAAGCAGAAGTGACAATGGTTCCGATGCAAAACCAAAACCCAGCCGATTTCTCCAACCGAATTGGGAGCAAAGTCGAAGTTAAAACTAAACATCCATCCGCAACGGCGGAGAAAGAAACGACAAGTCTTTCCGATCTAAACAAAAAAAATCCGCCGACGTGAAAGACCAACGGATCGGAAGACGAAAACGCATTTCCTTCCGCAATGGCGGAAGACGAAAACAAAGACTCACCCGCAACAGCGAAAGATCAAAACAAAATACCTTCCGATTCAGACAGGATTCAAACGCAATTAAAGGCAAATGATGAAGGTTTGATCAATCATTGAAATTCTTAATCAAAAAATTGAAAAACAGCTGTAGATCAATCCAAGCATAAGCAAGTCTTTCTGAAACGTTCTCAAACCAAATCCAAGAAGACAATCAAACTAATTCAAGAAAAAGGAGGGTCCTAAATTTTTTTGGAATTTTGGGAAATTTGTTGCAGCTGCAACAGGACTATATTTCGAGCCAAGCAGAAAAATCATGAAGACAAGGATAAAATTGACTACCCACCAAGTACAACAAAATAAATATAGGAGATAATAATTCGGATGAGTCAAAACAACATTAATAGATTAACACTGAAATAAAAGCCAAAGAACTAAACATATTGAATGATTATCGAACAAAAATGGAGAAAAGAGGGGACTACTAGTTGCAAAAATGAACTACATAAATTGTAGACTTGCTCAAACAATATTAGGATGCGTTAGTTAAAGAAATGGGTGAAATGAAGGTACAACTTACTCCAAATGAAAAACCACTCAATAAAAGGCCTTAAAGTTAGCACATAAATACAAGAAAATAGTTTTTAAAAAAAGTACATAATATTTTGGATGCAAGCATTATATAACCAATAGAGAAATCTAAATAGCCTAGTCCAATGGTTGTCCAACCAAAGAATCAATATCCGATAAGATTAAGAGTATGTGGATAATTTGAAAGTTAAAAAAATAACGAATGACCCTTTTTTGACCTTGTTCACAGATGAAATAATTAATGAGTTCATGGGACATGAATTGTATTCATTTACAAATGTATTTTTAGGGTACAATCAAGTTCCTTTAGCAAAAGAAGATTAGGAAAATATAATCATTCCAAGAATACACACATATGCGTGTGTGTGTAATGATGGAAATATACTTCAACAACTAGAGGATATATGGGTTATTGAAAAATCACATCCAGTCATTCCAACAAATGTGGAAACGTTGTCAACAAATCTGGTTATCACTAAAGATAAGGAAATGCATAGTTGTTACAACGATTGGCATTCTATTGGGACACACGTTATGTAATGAAAGCATCAAGTTCGACATGGAAAAAATTCAAGTCATCATTGACTTAAAATCACCAGTAAACCCTATGGAAATAAGGATATTTCTAGGTCACACATGATATAAGAAATTTATTTGTTACTACTTGGATATTAGATTCCCAATGGAATAATTACTAAAGGTAGATATGAAATACGAATGGACTACAAAATGTAATGAATTTTTTTATACTCTCAAGAAAACGTTTGTTGAGGAACTTATCCAATGATTCCACATTTGGACAAAAGACTTCCATGTACACAGACACATATGAAATAGTAGATGAGGAGGTATTGGCACAATAGGTTTAGTAATATTTCGACCATCCTAATGTTTACATGCTAGCATAAAATTGAATAAAGTGAAGAGGAATTACATGACTATCGAAAGAGAAGGGTGAGCAAATTTTTTCCACAACATAAGTTTCAACATTTTTTTATCAGCAAATCCATCTTCATTCTATATAAATCATCAAGCCTTGAGCTATTTAGTTAACAAGACGGTTCTTCAATGTATAATATGATTATGGTTATTGTTATTTTAGGAATTCAAATTTGAAATGAATGCTCAATTAGGAAAAAAGCATGTTGGATCCAACCATTTATCAAGAATCGAAATAGGTGAATAATTGATTGTGTTTGATGATGACTTAGAATATGTGCATGTATTCAAATTAGAAAAGGTACCATCAAAATCAACAAAAAATGCACAATTTTACAGGAATCAAAATCACCCATGAACTAACAGAAAAGAAAAAGAAGACCCTTGCTATTAGAGGTGATCCCTTTACTCTCATAAAATGGATACTTATATATAATATGATGTGATGACATATTAAGGAGATGTTCCTTGGAACACGAGAGAGAATACATAATAGATGAATCACATTCAATATCGACAAGAAGAATTTTTTATTCAGATAAAACATAAAGAAAGATACTACAAGCATACATCTAGTGTCCTACATTATATAGATATTTTTAACATAAATTATATCTGTAATGTCCCCAAAATTTTAAAAAAAAATTTGTAGGCTAGTTAAATGCTACCTATCATGGACATTAGTTTATCTTTTACGAAATATGTCTGTCATTGTTTACTAGATCCAAGTGTTGTAAGAGGTATTTCCCTATTTTTGTATTTTCCTACGTACTATTGATATGGTTATGTGCTATGGTTATGTTACTTGGATTTGTTATATGATTACTCTGCTGGTGTTTACAATTAACATATATTTGCATATATTGGTTTAGTTATGTCCTACTTCCTATCTATCTATCTGGTACTTTGGTCATAGTTTCATTTATTAAAGGTTTTGAATTGTCTTTAACTGTCAAGGGATGGAGTGGCGGGGTTTTTATCCCTTGAGGAACCTACTCGGAGAGGAAAAAAGGTTCATCCTGCTTTTACGTAGTTTACTTAGTTCATTACGAACTAATGCAAAATTCCACTTTTGTGCAGGTTAATTTAGTGATGGAATCTATCTATGATAGTGAAATGTAACAAAATTCTGCTGCATGATAACTATGCTACACTATCTTATTCATAACTGGCGTTAAGAGGACTAAAGTCCTGACCTAGCAGTGCCTACTATCTACATTTATGCAGAGTTGACAGTGTGGGGTTGAAATCATTATGGTTTTCATTATTGTTATGCTTACGGTTATACAACTTTATCCATTTTATTATTCAGTTTATAACATGTAAATTATTAAAGTGTAAATCCTAGTGTTTAAGGATTAATTCATATGCCATGGAAAACTTGGTGATAAGTCCTTGGAAAAAACTATGGGTTATGTATAAACCTTTTATGGAATATTTCATATTCCATAAAACTTTGGATTAACGATACCAAGGAGGGTTTTGATGGGGGTTTAGTGATAAAGCGAAATAGTTATGGGTTTGACTATGGAGATGTGGGTAATAATTTCATTGATAATGGAAACCAGGGTGGCACATTGATGGTTCCTTGGAAACAGTGGGAAATGATCCTCAAACATGGGCTTGGTTTTTTGGGTGATTTATTTGGCTCTTCTAGTGGTCTATGTGGTTTTGGCTCTCGGGTGTTTATGTTGCGTGGAGTGACAGCTTCCCCTACGTCGACATGTATTTTCTCAACCTGGTTTTGTAGCGTTGTTTTGTTTGTTGCTTCAGTTGAGGTTTCAACATACTTCACATGGCTCTGTGTGTTCGATCTACAGGTGATAGGGGTGGCTTGGAATCGTGGCTTATTGATGGCTCTCCAGTCTATCTACATAACTCTTTAATAAGTAATCCCTATGAAAAAGCATAAGCCTTTGCCTCTGCGCGTATGTGTGACAGAGTGTTGCACTCTAGTTTGGGAGGGTTTATCTTTGCATAGTTTTGGTTAATAGACTTTTATAGTTGGTTTGGGGCCTTTGTATGGTGATGGGAATCCGAGAGATGTGTCTGTATTTAACTTGTTCCTTGAAGTTCCAAGTGTAAAGACGTGGGGTGATTCGTCTCTGTCCAAATGAAGACTTGCCTCTGTAAATAGATTTTGGTTTGTAATTAAATCATATGGTTTGATATTTTAATCGAATGGTGCTTTTTTTTGGACTTATATGATGTGAAATATTTGGCATTATAGTGCCATTTCTTGCAATGGTACTATGTAACTCGTTCCTGTGTTAATTTACTATGTAAATCCTTGGCATGATGGGAATATTAAGAAGAAGGAATTTGAAATAGGAAACCTAGTACTTTTGTATGATAGAAAGGTGAAAGGGAAACAAATAAATTAGAAACAAGATGGCTGGTTTCTTTTGTAGTTACATTGAATAAAATGGAACATTCTTATTAAGAATGCTACAAGGAAAACTACGTAAGAAAGAAGTCAATTGTTCCTGACTAAAGAGGTACAAGGAAAACTACTCAAGAAAGAAGCCATTTGTGCATGAAGTCAACTGTTAATTTTATGATGTATTGTCACACTAATTTTTTTATCATAATACTTTCCAATTGTTATATATTAAACAAGTTATACAACTTGACGAGAAGTTTATACTCAAAATAATAACTCTAGCATTAAAAAATCTCTTTTTTTGCATTTAGAAAGACAAAAACAACCTGAATCAAAAAGTGGTGCTACTGGTAGCACCACTTTTTATGTTGTTAAAAATATAGACATGCACGAAAACAATCCTTGTTGTTTACAAAAACCTTAAAATTAAGCCCTCAATTGAAAACTAATGCTACCGGTAGCACATTTATTTAGAAAATGCCAATATTATATCACTGTATCATAATTTAAATTTCTATTTATTCAATTGTTGCAATTGAAACCCTAAATTGACCCCATATTGAAAAGTGGGACTCCTAGAGTCATTGCAACTTTTATTTGAGTTTTAAATTTAAGAAACAAAAACTTAAAAAAACACAATTAAAATTTTTTTTAAAGGTGAAAATTAAAAAATGCAAAGTTTACTAAAAAAAAATTCAAAAACCAAATTAAAAAAATTTCAAAAAATGTTTACAACCATACAAGAAAATTTATAAACAAAAAAAAATAGAAAAAAAAATCCAAAAAATAAGTATAAAAAATTGTAAAAAAAAAATCAAAATGAAACACAATTTTAAAGATTTCAATAAAAAATAACCATGGTCAACGATGGTAGACCATGGTCGACCATTGTCAACCATAGTTAACCATTGTTAATCATATTCAACCATATTCAAGAATGGTCAACCATAGTCAACCATAGTCGACTACAGTGAATTAGTTAACCAAAGTCAACCATAGTAAAACAAAATCAACCAGAAATAGACCATGCTTAACCATAATCAACCAAATTCAACCAAAATCATCCATATTCAACCAAAGTCGACCATTTCCTGCCAAAATCAACCATAACCAACTAAACTCAACCAACGTTAAAAGTAGAAAAAGGTTGACCGATAGTTAATTATAGATAAACAAAATCAACAATAATCAAACATGGTGAACCATAGTCAATTAGTCTACCAAATTCAACTGTATACAAGAAAATGCAACCATAGTCAACCAAAGTCAACTAAAGTAAAAAAAAATTGAACTATAGTTATCTAAAGTCAACCAAAGTCAACCCTTATGAATAATAGTTCTTAATTTGACATACATGTCATGTTGCAACGTGACATAACATGTCCATTATGTTTCATGTTGCCCTGTGACATACCTATCATGTCGTAATGTGACATAACATGTCCATATGTTTCACGTTGCAATGTGGCAGACATGTCATATCACAATGTGACATACTTTTTATTTATATTGTTAATAATATCATTAATAATAATTTAGACATATCAACCATATTATCAAAATTTTGTACTGTTTATATTTTTATTATTACTCATATATAAACAATACATATTAACTCACCAATCGTTGTTGTTATTGTTCTTATTCTTATTCTTAATAAAAAAAAATTAACCATTGTTATAATGATAATATTATTAAAAACTTGGGGAGGCAGGTGCGGGGGGGATTCTCTTGAATCCCGGAGGACAGGTCGAACATACTTTTGCTTGGGGGCTTGGAAGCAGGACCAACAATGAAGCCGAGTGGATGGCTCTTATACAGAGTCTTCACATTCTCAGGGAAAACAAAATTCGCAAGGACTTAATTCTTGGGGACTCTAGGCATGTCATTTACAAACTAAACATGGGATATAATGAAGGAGCCGTCCAATGTCGACGACTTTATGAAAAAGCTAAGGTCCTTATGACCAGCGGATTCGAAGCATATCATATCCTCCGGCACAATAACTCGGCAGCTGACAGCTTAGCAAATGGGGGAGATTCTCTCTTGCAAGGACAGTATCGACAAAATGGAAATCGGCCTACTCACAAATATATTCCCTAGCTGGTGGTGTTGGGAGCCTTCCTTTTGGCTCTTAGTTTGTCAAAATCTTGAAAAGCAGTTTCTTTTCTCCTCCTCTTTGGCTGCTCTCCCATTGTCCCCTATTCCTTATCCCTCCCTTCTTCCTACTCCTTTCTCTATCCCCCCCTTTCTTTTTCTTACCCCCCCCTTTTTCCCTTCCCCCCTTCCCCCTCTCTCTCCTATCCCAATCCTTATCCCTCCCGCTCGATCTTCGCCGTCATCTCCCTCCTCGTCTTGTCCTCTTTAAAGCCCTGTCCCACCTCCCCCTGTCCTCCCGACGCGTGCTCCCTTCCCTGGCGGCCTTCTCTCTCAAGCCTTCTGGTTTTAATTGCTCCCCCGTATGGCAATTTACTCTCCTCTCCTTCGCATGCTCTAGCTCTCCTTTTGGTCCTCGACATGGCTTCTGCGGGAAGTGTAATGCCTATCCGTTCCTCTTCTCTTTTCGGTCATGGCTCCTCTGATGCCCCGAGATTCCTCTTGCAAGTTATCTCTGGTGTTTGTGAGGGAAGTTTCTATGGGTTTCCGTGGCAGGACCTTCCTTGCATTCGCTCTGTGGTGAAAGAGAGAGTGGCTATTGCGGCCTTCTCCCCGTGTTCGTGCTTATCCCTTTCTGTTTCAATCCCAGCTGCTCTGAATTCAGGTTCTCGTCTTGGCAATAGCGCAGTCAGTTTGGTCATCGGCTGTCAGTGCACAGGTTGGAGACAGGTTACCGTGGGCACATTGGCTTGCAGTGACAGTGGGCTTAGGTTGTATAAAGAAATTCTGGCTCTTCGTGTTTGTGTTGCCAACTCTGTGG
>LPNX010935828.1:9432-23274 GCA_001517045.1 Pseudotsuga menziesii | reverse complement strand
AGTTCGCCCGCATCTCTCTCTGGTCAACAGTAAGCGAAATGGCGCAGCCTGGGGGAAACTCTGATTTGATGGACATAAAGAAGAATTTGAGGAGACTCTACAAGATGATTTCCATGAGTGTTATGGATAACAGAGAGACGGCTCAGGTGATTAAGAAAATGGAGGACACAGTTAGTTATACCTCGAACCAAGTTAGCAATCACGATGCTCGCATCGACGATAATGAGAGTCGCCTGCGTGAAATTCAGGGACAGGTTGAAAGAATTGCTGAGGACTTGCAGAAATTCATCTCTATGAATCAGAGTAGCAGAGTCCATGTAGCTTCTGATGATGTTGTGCTGCCAATGGAGGAGGAGTCTGTCCTGCAGCCAAGAGGCAATCCTTAGTTTTATTTTGTCTGGCTTTGTTTATATGTTTTTCTGTGTTTTAATTAGCAACCAGTTTGTAAGGGTGTACACGACCCTCGGTTATATAAACTCTGAACAGTCTCATTTTGAAATATGTAAGGAAACTCAGTGGATGATCTCATGGTGCTGCCTCTCTGTTGAGCGCATATACTCTATACCACTTTGCTTGTACTGAATGGCTGTGCACAGCCACTTTTAAATATATTTTCTTTCTGTTTCTGTTAAAAAAAAATATTATTAAAAACTGACAAATCTTTTTATAATAACAATAATTATTATTATTATAAAATAAAATAATAATAATAATAATAATAATAATAATAAAATAATAAGTTATAATAATATGAATAAATGAAAATTATAAGGATTTATGAGTCATTGTTGCTGGTATTATTATTAATTTTTTAAAATTATTTTTATTACAATAATAATACTTATTATAATAATAATACTTATTATAATAATAACTCGACAATGCTTATTATTATTATTTTTCATTATTTTATTTTGATAATAACAATTATTATAAAAACAAAACTCAACAATCCTTTTATATAAGTTGGTCATTAACTAGCAGGTCATATTAATTAATAATATATCTTATATATCCAGTTGATATACATTGCTCGGCATGTATAAGCCATATTATTAATTAATATGGTTGCCATTTTACAAATAATTCATATATATATCCCAAGATGCGAGTGTGAACATATGGCAGGGTGACGCAGTGGAGGAGCAACGTGTTGAAGGAAGGTTGGCACATATCAACTAGAAGGGAAATAATATTGAGAGGTGGTGCATTCTATGATTGCAAGGAAGCCATTAAATGGGATTTTTTCCCAAGTATGTTGCATACAAACTGATGGAAACTTTTACGTGATGAGACATGGAGATGGATTAATCGATGGTGGGAGTTGTCGAGAGTTATGATGTAAACATGTGCGAAATAAGTAAGAAATATGGGACTGCAGGAGGAGGACAAAGATCTGATTATGGGTGATGCTCTCTGCGTATGTTTGGTTGTCATTATTGTTGAAGATTGTGTAACTTTGGAAAATATTCTTCTTGTATATTGATGCATTATTGTTGTATTATTATTATTGCACTCCCTTTCAGTATATTATTATTGTAATTAATCATGTGATGAACCTTGAAAGAATCAATGTAAAGCTTATTTCTTGGGTCGACCAAGAAGAATCCAGAAAGAACATATTATATTGAACCCTGAAGAGGTCGACCTAGTTAGGGAAGTCAAGTCGTCTACATAAGGAAACACCACTTGAAAAATACGTATAAATAGGGGAGGATCCCTTCCCATTTGGACACATCAAGCACTCAAGTATATTCACTAGAGAGAGAAGGAGAAGAAGTTCACTAAAGAGGAAGAGTAAATGAAATTATGAAGACATCTCATTCTTGGGATTTTCTCTCTTATATTACTCTCGGGCTCTTTCTGTGGAAGAGCATTTATCTCTTGTGTTGTAGTAGAATACATTGTACTGACTGACAAATCTATACAGATTAAGTTTGCTAGGTTTTCTTTCCTTGAAGGGTTTCCGAGAGGAAAATATTTGTGTACTTTTGTTTTGTTGTGCTTCTTTTCTTTCAGTGATCCTATTGCATATGTTTTTTTTTATAATTAAAATTGTTTGATTATCTAACATAACAATCATCTGAGTATAAAATTCTAACATGGCATCAAAGTCATGCTGAAAGAATTCAACACAACATCCATAAAAACTACAACAAAAACAACTACCGAACATTAGAGCTCCATGATTCAAGCCTTTCCATCCACATATCAAGCTTGACCTTTGCATCATTGAACTCACCCTAGGAGGGTGCATCCTTCTATGGAGGAAGATTCAAGTTTTTTGGAGTTGCAGTTTTGACCTAAAAAATATCGAGGTCAAGAACTAGCGTGATCCATACTTTAATACTTTGTTTCCACCATTTGCGTTTGACCAAAGGATTCTCTAAATTTCCCTAGGAGGGCACATCATTCTATCGAGGAAAAAATTAGATACACCGACTTCCTTTTATGTCCCTATCACTACTACTCGGGAAAACTAGGGAATTAGATTTTTTGTAGTTTTATCCACAAATAAGGAAGAAAAAGACCATTGCTCAACTCTCCTTATGGAGGTGCATCCCTCTCTCAAGTCATATTTTTAAGGTTCCAAAGTTGGAAAATTAAGGTTTCTCTATCAAGCCCTAGGTCCACCAGAAAGCATATTTTAGAAGACATTGGAGCAAGCACCTAGTTGGATCACTCTTATTGGTATGCACTATTATCTTTATTTCCATTTTAGGTTCTCATTTTATCAATATGAAAAACAATACCAAGCTTTAGGACAAGCTTGAAGGAGATGAGAACTCTTAGGCATGGAAGTATAGAGGGCTTGTCATATTAGAAGAACATGACTTGGAAAACTATGTCAAAGAAGAAGTTACAAAGACAGAGGGAGATGAATAAAAGGATAAACACTGGAAGAATAATCCAAGAGGATCATTTGTAAATCCATCAGGGATCACTTGATCTCACATGTTTCCTCTTTGAAGACTCCAAAGGAGATATTTAATTCCTTGACTAGATTGTATGAAGGGAAGAACATTAATAAGAATATTACCTTGAGAACTCAACTCAAGAGTGTAAATATGCATAAATAAGAAAGTATCCAATCCTATTTCATAAGGGTTTACCACATCAGAGAACAACTAGAATCTGTTGGAGACAATGTTGAAGAGGCAGAATTGGCAATGACTTCATTGAATGTCCTCCAATGATCATGGGAATAATTCATTCAAAGAATTTGTTTTAGAAGGAATCTCACCAAATTCAATAGGTTGTGGGAAGAGTGCACCCAAGAAGAGAATAGATTGGAATCAAGAGAAGAGAGGATATGTGAATATGACAGTCAAGCCTTAGCAGTTCATGCAAAGATGGAAAAGAGAAATCATTAGAGGAAATTTCAACTCAAAATGGGCCTTTTAACTTTAAATCAAATTCCATGTCATCATGTGTTAGCTAATGAAATTTCTTTAAATTTGAAATACCGTATAGGTCTTAAACATTTTTTTAATATAAATTTGGGGATATGTATCATTAAAAAAAACTACTTTTTTGTCTGTATTTTCAACATATCTCCCCATTTTTTTACTCAAATTTCGATTGGGAGAGCTCGCTGGATGCAGAATTAAAATTCCGCATCCAACGAGCTCTCCCGATCGAAATTTGAGTAAAAACATGGGGATATATGTCGAAAATACAAACAAAAAAGTAGTTTTTTGCTATTATTCCTCCAAAATTAATAAATATTATTTTATTATCTTAACTATTATTTTATTATTTTTTAGGAGGCCCGTTTTGAGTTAAAATTTCCTCTAATGAAAGAAGAATATTTTCACAAGAATCCTAGAAGATTCCAAAAGAATGATATACCTCATCAGGACTACTCAAATTAGATATGTTACAGTTGTGATGAAAAGGGACATCTTTCAAAAGATTACTCCAAAGACAAAGGCCATTCCAAGAAAGGGAAGAAGAAGATGTATCATGATCATGCTATAGAAGATGATGAACCAGTTAAGAAGAGAGAAAGGGAATATTCCTCAAGTGATTGAGAATATGTATTGTAATTCTCTCACAAGTTTGATTCAACATGATTCTCCTAATTCTGCTACAAGATTGAATTCCATAAGAACAATGAAGATGAAAGGTGTATTCTAGAAGAACCTCCTCTTCATATTAGGACTAGAAGAACATGGAGATATAATTTTTCTTGTTGATGGACAAGATCTTATGTGGAAAAGTGGAAATAATATTGATGATGTAGATGTTGAAAGGACACTCATATCCAACACTAGTGACAAAGTACCAAGTGAACTATGGCATAGAATACTTGCTCAGCGTTGTCGATTGTGAGCAAGATGGGAACAGGTCCTTAGAATCAGACAATGGAGTAGAGCATGCTGTAGAGGCCTAGTAATTTTTGTACGGGTGTAGAGATCAAGGGGGAGCCAACCAACCAATCAAAGATAAGTATTTGAATTGTCATTTTCTATATATCTAATTGTTTAAATGATATTCTTCAGTTGAGTACATATTTATGTTCCTCGAATCAGGAATGCATTGATGAACAATATACTACTAATATGCATGTGATGAGTAAGTAGCATATGGTGCCACTGTAATGAACAAAAACATATAATAAATAAACATTAAATACTAATAATTAAATAACAACACTTAACGAAGAATGTAACAAATATAAATGTTATAAATATTAACATTTAATATTAAGTAGGTTAATTAGGGTAATTAATTAATTACTCAAGAGGTGACTTGAAAAGTCACCCCCCTTACCACTTAGGGTATAAAATACCCGACACTAAATCTTGTAAAACATATTTTATCTATCGAATTATCAATATATATTCTTCCTATTAATGGCTTATCGAATATTCCAGGTGTTCTGGTAATATTGATTGTGTGAAGTGAATAAATATTCGCTTCATTTGCGACTTGAAAAGTAACCCCCTTTATCACTTACGGTATAAAAAAACTGACACTAAATCTTGTAAAGCATCTTTGATATATGCAATTATCAATACATATTTTTCCTATTAATGGCTTATCGAATATTCCAGGTGTTTTGGTAATATTGATTGTGTGAAGTGAATAAATATTCGCTTCATTTGGTATTAGAGCTAGTTTGTGATCTAGGCCTTCGCCCATATCGTGATTTTTAATCATAATCCTAAGGGGTCCCTAAATTTATGGTATTTGACCAAGTAAAAGAATAAAATAAATTCAAAAGAAAAAACTAAAAGGAGGAGGAAAAAAACATAAGAAAAATAAGAAAAAAAGAAAAGAAAAGTTAAAAAAGAAAAGATAAAAGTAAAAATTAAAAAAAAAGGTAAAAGTGAAACCACATGTGGTTTCTTAAAGTGGGTTTGGGTTTGAATATAAAAGTGCATAATAATAACTACCAAGAAGCAAGTGATATTTGAACTTAGGTGGGGAAGGTAACACTTACTCCTCCCAACCACCCAATCTACTCGCATTTTACAAAACTATTGGAAAAAAAGAAGGAGATATTGATTAAATTTGAAAGAAAACTCAAGAATATCGATTTGAATGTTGAAAAGAAGGAAAAATTTCCTATCACCTTACAAACAAATGTTGCAATATTATTTAGAATTAAAGGGACACTTGTAGGGAAGGATATCACCATTTCTATTGCACTTGCTGAAAGAAATAATTGTATTAGTATTGAATTCGCTAACCATTTAGTGATTTCTGAGTCAAATATAAGGGAAGAGCTAGATTCTTGGGATAGAAAAAAATTAAAATAAGTGGCTTACAACTGAATGTTCCATATTATATGGTCACATTGAAATTCATTGTTAGTTCCTTATGGAGATTTGATGGTGACATAATTTTGGGCTTACCTTGGATAAAAACATTGGGGACTTTCATCTTAAATGTCGAAAAGAAATTTCTGAGATTTTCCTATAATCAAAAGAGAATCACATTTCAAGATATTACAATGAATTTAGATATAGAAGCTCCAACATTCGAAGAATTGAGGGATATATAAAAGATGATTTCACAGGGTAATCAGAAGTCATAACAAAAGAATAAGAAAGAAGTTGAAAAAATTGGCGCTAGTAAGGATGAAGAAATTACTCGTTTGAAGAATCATAGTCTAGATTTGATCGCACAGATTAAGAAATTAAAAAGGGAAAAAATATCGCAAGAAGAAATCCAAGAGGAATTCCACCAAAAAGAGGTGGATCTCCAAAAAGAATTCAATAAGAATCTATTACAAAAAAATGAAGAAAATTCCCTCTTAAAAAATTTGAATCAAGGGTTGACTGAAGAAATAAAAAAATTAAAAGATGAGGAGTTAAAAAAATGGTCAGATTTATTATCAACCAGCAAATCATGAGAATCACAAAGAATTGAAGTTTCTACAAGGGTTCCACAAATGCC
The DNA here is from genome assembly GCA_001517045.1 of Pseudotsuga menziesii. NCBI lineage: Eukaryota > Viridiplantae > Streptophyta > Pinopsida > Pinales > Pinaceae > Pseudotsuga > Pseudotsuga menziesii. Next base: position 16,866 of record LPNX010935828.1, on the reverse strand, counting down.
TCAAATGCCTTATCGTCACCCAAATCATAGAAGTTGATACAACCAACATCAAATTAAATTAGAAAATAAACATCGTTCTTCTTATAGACAAACCAACTACAACTTTGAAAATGAATAAAAACAACACCGACAACTTTTATGGAAGCCTAAATTAAGAAGTTCTGTACGAGCATTCGATCATCAAGCAATTCCAATGAAGGTAGATTTGGGATGGATCACTTCCCAAAAAATGCAACACATTAGTTCAGCAATCCAAAGATTATACCGGCTAGTTTGATCAAGCATCATAGTTCCAAGCTCACAACATAATGAAAACTCGTTACGAGCAAGAGAACAAATTCATACAATAAACTAGGCTTTGAGGACAAAGCAATTCTAAGGAAGAGGCAATGTAATGAAAAAAAACATATAATAAATAAACATTAAATACTAATAATTAAATAACAACACTTAGCGAAGAATGTAACACATATAAATGTTATAAATATTAACATTTAATATTAAGTAGGTTAATTAGGTTAATTAATTAATTACTCAAGAGGTGGCTTGAAAAGTCACCCCCTTATAACTTAGGGTATAAAATACCTGACACTAAATCTTGTAAAACATATTTTATCTATCTAATTATCAATATATATTTGTCCTATTAATGGATTATTGAATATTCTAGGTGTTCTGGTAATATTGATTGTGTGAAGTGAATAAATATTCGCTTCATTTGCGACTTGGAAAGTCATCCCCCCTACCACTTAGGGTATAAAACAACTGACACTAAATATTGTAAAACATCTTTTATCTATCCAATTATCAATATATATTTTTCCTATTAATGGCTTATTGAATATTCTAGGTGTTCTGGTAATATTTATTGTGTGAAGTGAATAAATATTCGCTTCATTTGGTATTAGAGCTAGTTTGTGATCCAAGCCTTTGGCCATATCATGATTTTTAATCATTAATCCTAGGGAGTCCCTAAATTTATGGTCTTTGAACAAGTAAAAGATTAAAATAAATTCAAAAGAAAAAAAACAAAAGGAGGAGGAAAAACAAAAAAAGGGAAAAAAAAAAGAAAAGAAAAGTTAAAAGAGAAAAGATAAAAATAAAAAATTTAAAAAAAGGTAAAAGTGAAACCACATGTGGTTTCTTAAAGTGGGTTTGGGTTTGATTATAAAAGTGCATAATAATAACTAGCAAGAAGCAAGTGAGATTTGAACTTAGGTGGGGAAGGTAACACTTATTCCTCCCAACCAACCAATCTACTCGCATTTTACAAAACTATTGGAAAAAAAGAAGGTGATACTGATTAAATTTCAAAGAAAACTCAAGAATATAAATTTTAATGTTGAAAAGAAGGAAAATTGTCCTATCACCTTACAAAAAAATGTTGCAATATTATTTATAATTAAAGGGACACTTGCAGGGAAGGATATCACCATTTCTATTGCACCTGCTGAAAGAAATAATTATATTAGTATTGAATTTGCTAACCATTTAGTGATTCCTGAGTCAAATATAAGGGAAGAGCTAGACTTTTGGGACATAAAACAAATTGAAATAAGTGGATTACAACTGAATGTTGTATATTATATGGTCACATCGAAATTCATTGTTAGTTCCTTATGGAGCTTTGCTGGTGACATAATTTTGGGCTTACCTTGGATAAAAACATTGGGCACTTTCATCTTAAATGTCGAAAAGAAGTTTCTAACATTTTCCTATAATCAAAAGAGAATCACATTTCAAGATATTATGATGAAGTCAGATATATAAGCTCCAACATCTAAATAATTCAAGGATATATTAATCATTTGAAGAATCATAGTCAAGACTTAATCACAGATTAAGAAATTAAAAAGGGAAAAAATATCACAAGAAGAAATCCAAGAGGAATTCCACCAAAAGGAATTGGATCTCCAAAATGAATTCAATAAGAATCTATTACAAAAAAATGAAGAAAATTCCCATAAAAAAAATTTGAATCAAGGGTTGACTGAACAAATAAAAAAATTAAAAATGAAGAGTTAAAAAAATCGTCAAATTTATTATTAGCTAGCAAATCGTGAGAATCACAAAAAAATGAAGTATCTACAAGGGTTTCACAAATGGCTCAAATGAATTTTCGTCACCCAAATCACAGAAGTCGATACAACCAACATCAAATTAAATCAGAAAATAAACATCGTTCTTCTTTTAGAAAAACCAACTACAACCTTGAAACTGAAACAAAAACAACATCGACAACTTTTTATGGAAGCCTAAATTAAGAAGTTCTTTACGAGCAGTCGACCATTAAGCAATTCCAATGAAGGTAGATTTGGGATGGATCACTTCCCCAAAAAATCAACACATTAGTTCAGCAATCCAAAGATTATACTGCCTAGTTTCATCAAGCATCGTAGTTCCAAGCTCACAACATAATGGAAAATCGTTACAAGCAAGAGAACAAAGTCATACAATAAACTATGCTTTGAGGACAAAGCAATTCTAAGGGAGAGGCAATGTAATGAACAAAATCATATAATAAATAAACATTAAATGCTAATAATTAAATAACAACACTTAACTAAGAATGTAGAAAATATAAATGTTAACATTTAATATTAAGTAGGTTAATTAGGGTAATTTATTAATTACTCAAGAGGTGACTTGAAAAGTCACCCCCCTTACCACTTAGGGTATAAAATACCTAACACTAAATCCACTAAACTTACCTTTTATCTATCAAATTATCAATATATATTTGTCATATTAATGGCTTATCGAATATTCCAGGTGTTCAGGTAATATTGGCTGTGTGAAGTGAATAAATATTCAATTCACTTCATTTGGTATCAAAGCTAGTTTTTTATCCAGCCTTTGGCCATATCATGATTTTTAATCATAATCCTAGGGATTCCCTAACACTACAACAAAATCCTGTGATTAGCATCTCTTTTAGCTTCGTTTTTAGCGTCCATGATCACTTTTAGTGTATTTTTCATCATTTTTTGGACAAAGTGGACGCTTATCCACGGGATGGCGCTTTTAATGGCGTCATTTGAATCCCTTTTTAAAATTTGGTGCTATTTTGGATGCTAATTAGCGTCCCAATAATCGTCCCAATTAGCGTCCTAATTAGCATCCCAATTAGCATCCCTTTTAGCGTCCCTTTTTAAAAGTTGATGCTATTTTGGATGCTAATTAGCATCCCAATTAATGTCCCAGTTAGCGTCCAATTAGCATCACAATTATCATCCCAATTAGCATCCAAATTAACTTCGCAATTAGCATACAAATTAACATCCCAATTAGCGTCCAAAAAAACATCCCATATAACGCCAAGAATAACGTCCAAAAATTGTCTTGAATAGAATAGCACCATATATTAATCCAGGGTTAGCGATAGGAATTGTGCCATGAATTTTGACAAGAAAACATCCAACATAGCTCCAATTATAGAGCCAAGAATTGTGCCGAGAAAACATCCAACATAGTTCCAAGTATAGATCTAGGTATATTGCCTGGAATAATGCCAAAAATATCGAAAGGAACCACGCTAGGAATTGCACTAGGTTTAGAGCTAGGAATTGTGTTAAAAAAATGTCCGACATAACGTCAGATATATCAATGTCAATGTCAATGATCATGATTCATGTGGTATTACTTTTGGATCTTGATTTATCGTAGTGGAACCTAAATGATCATAATCATGGCACTTTTAGATCTTGATTAATCCTAATGAGGGGTAAATTACCTTAATGTCACCTAAATTGCTCTAATGGCATTTGAGTGTCCTCAACAACATTTAATAGACCCTAATGGCATCTGATTGGACCTAACAACATTATGATGATGTGTTATGATAATTATGATGGAGCGTATGGATATGATTTGATAAGTATAATACTATATCATCCATTATTGTGAGGTAGTAGGACTCCTTGCTCATTATTATCACAATTATATTGATGATGACTACGATGACGACAATGATGTTGATTTATTGTATGATGATGATGAGGATGTGTATGTCAACGGTGATTATGCATGTGGTATCACTTTTGTATCCTAATTGAATCTAGTGGCACCTAAATGTCTATAATGAAATCTAAACAATCCTATTATCATCAAAATGATTGTAACGACATATAAATGACCTTAACAATTACATGACATAAATCCTAATGTCGATGAGTGATTAAGAACACTAATGGAATACGAGTGACCATAATGAAAATGATGACGATGATTTTGTTGATGATGTACTTAATTTTGACAATGATGATGATCAAGATGATGTTGATGTACCATATGGAATTGATGATGATGATGATGATGATGATGAAGACGTCGATGTCCACGATGATGATGCATGTCATAATACTTCTGGATACTGCATGACTTGAGATATTGGAGTTAATAACAAGTAATAGAGGTTGTGAGATATTGACCATAAAAAAAAAAGTTAGCCATTGGGTTTTACATCAATTGATATGGCCATCGGGTTTAGTAGTTCTACTAGCTACCTACACGCCCCTTCTAGAAAGGGAGTACAATACCACCTATCATGGTTCTACCAAAATGTCACCCTACAAGGTTGTTTTGGAAAACCTCCCCATCCATACCCTCATTTTTACCAAGAAAATACAAGGCACAAGAGGTGGATATCAATCTTAACATGCTTTCGTGCATGTATTTGTGGGTATTTATCTTCATTCCTTACCATGAAAATATACATTCTAACTATCAACCCAAACTTCAATAAATTACCTGTTTAAAAATGATTTATGGGTATTAAACATGAATTCCATGAGATCCCACAATGGCTCCTTGAAAATTCACTCATTCTTCACAACAACCAAGAGAACAAGCTAGCTAGCTCGTTCATCTCTCAGAATCATAAATGAATTGGCTGTCAATGTGGGCTCCAAAGTTTTGGTTTTCTTTATTCTTCTTAATAATAAATACATGAGGACAATGGAGTGGGTTGCAGAGAAAAGGAATTCACATTATTATCCATATTCCAAAGATGTTTGAAAATTTAATTGGGTGGATAAGCACAACATTGAAATAGTTGGTGGATAAGGTGGGGTGGGAGTGGGGCCACATACCCTTTTCTAGGTTTGCATGGTGGTTAAATATCCCATGCATTTCCTATGAGTATTAGTGGTAAATTTTATGGCTCAATACCTTCAATTTCAACCTCTACATATGGAATGATCCCTAAGGATCATGATTACTTTTATCAACCTTGACATTTCCACCAAATCACACTAGTCGAAAACAATCTCCTATGAAGTACATGTGTAATGATTGGAGCCTCACACAGTTCCTATAAAATCTAATGATAAATTTCATGTCCTAATGGGTACCCTATATTTTATCCTTAAACCATGGTCTAAGACGACACACAAAATATGAGATCTAATGGACAAACCAAAACCTAAGAAAACCACACAAATATTTTCATATTATATATATAACTAAGAAATGGAAACATAAAACAAAAATTCAAAACATTCAAAACACTTACCTCATTTACCTCTTTTGCACTTCCAATTAGGCACACCGCCTTCTATCGAGGATAGGCATAGAACCATTACTTAGGTACATGGGTTCAAAAACATGTTCAAAGATAGGGATATGAACTCCCAATAGAACCTCGAAGATGTGATTCCTCATGTATGGTTTTGTTTCTCTTAGCTTAGTAGGTTTTTGAACTCGTGGAATCAACCTATTTCCAATACCGAATCTAAGGTTAGTTGAAAACCATTTTCCACATGTCATTATTAACTGGAGTTCATAACATATTTCAAAACTTCTTGTTTGGATTCCTCCTCATAAGTGAAGGATTCTGAGTCAATGGCATGGCTTATTGGAGATATCAAACTAGATAAACTTTGAAGCCTCACAATAGAATTCTTAAGGAGATCAAGTGAATACACCCTAGCCTCCTCCCTTTGCTCATATTAAAGGGATGAATCATGGACTTGGCTCACTTCTATATCACTGGGAGGCTCTCTGAATAACTTTCTCAAGGGATATCACATATTTACTTTGTAATCCCATTCTGTTGGGGGTTGAGGAGCACAGTTGGCTCCCTCTTGATCTCTGAACTTACCATTTGTTCCAATATAGTAAGGAACAAGTCATCAATAACACATGTCTGGCATATTCTCTTTTGTTGACTATATGCCGACACCTAGGAGGAAGTTGCTCATATATATCTACATTGGTATCTCCTTGAATCATATAATGCTTGTGCAACTTGAAATCTTGAGGAACATGGTGTTGACTAGGGAAATGAAGGCTTCCTTGATCATTGGTATTTTTTGGAGCAAAAAATAGGGATAAGGTCCTTATTGACAATCCCCATGCTTCTAGTTGTTTGGAATCATGATTGAGGAAATTAGTGACTTGGTCCATGCTCTCTTAGACCAAGAATCACATTAGATTCCTAAGTGAAATGGGTGCATAACTACTCAAAATAACCTAAGAAAAAAGTACACATGCATTAAATAATCTAGGTAAATTATTCATAAGCAAATGACAAATTATGTCATAATAGCAAGGTTTAATAAGGAAAAGTGTGTCAACTGGTTCATTATAGAGACTCAGTAATAATTTTCTATCTGTCGCATTTAAAAGGTACTCGCAACAATTATTATACCACCAATATAGTCAATATTTATTTTATTAATATTATTTACAATTAAATATAAAAAACCTACAATATTACATTTTTTAAATATAATATAATATAAAAAACTAATTATAAATATACTTTTATGAAATATTAAACTAACACCTTCTTTCATTATAAAGTCACAAAATAATACTAAATAATATATTATAATATTTTTTTTGTAAAATCACAAAATAATACAATAATATATTATAATAATAAAAATTAAATTTGACTTCATTTAAAATTTATTTTATTGCTTGAAAAGTTATGATTAGATGAAAATAAGATATTCAAAACCATAATTAAATGAGATTCATTTAATTAAAGATTTTTTTTAATTAAAATTATAAAAAAAAAACATTTTATTATTTTAACTTTAACCATTAAAAACACTTATAAAATATAAAAAACCATTATATAAAATACATTAAAAAAATATTATATCAAACCCCCGACCCATTCCAAATGTTTTCAATTGTATTAAATAAAATACATTAAAAAATTTGATTATATCAAATGCCCGACCTATTCCAAATGTTTTCAACTGTATTAAATAAAATACATTAAAAAAAGGTCAGCCCGTTCTTTTCAACGGTGTTAAATACTTTATCACATGCACTTTTTTCAATAAATAAAAATATTTTAGAATATGTCAAAAAAAATTAGAATATGACAAATGGCGACTTGTGAGAGGCTTCAACGAAGCCTCAAGAGCCGTCGTCCCCTAGAAAAAAACCTTCGACTTAAATATCATTGAAATATTTAAC
>LPNX010935804.1:94474-122783 GCA_001517045.1 Pseudotsuga menziesii | reverse complement strand
ACAGTCTTTATAATTAATAGATAAATTAAAACAGACTTTGAATGACCATAATAACCTTAGAAATAATTGTATTCACAAATGTAGTAATCTTGTTATTATATTAATAACGATATACTTATCTTGCTAATGATAATAAATTATTTCTAATGTAATACTAAATTAATGTTATATTAATATCATTGCAATTTGGAATGATTACATATTATTTATAGATAAACAAGATTTATAAACAAATAAATAGTTTATACTCTATATCTTACAAAATAGTTAAATAGTACTCGAAGATAATAGTAAAATGTATTAATATTATCATAAGCTTATCTAATTTAAAATACATATGCACCTGCATTACAGTTTCTGATAATTATAGAAGTCAGGATAATAAGCTAGCATAGAAAACCTTAACATCAAATGTGTTTAGCAATAAGCCGAAAGGTTCTTTAACCACAGATTTCTTATAACAAGTTAAAAATTACAGTAATAGAACATGTTCAAGAATAAAGAGAAGAAAAATAGTATTCATAGTTAGGATAATTGTTTAAGGGTATAACCCTATATTTTTTAAATTTAAGAAGTTTTTATATAACAACAAAATCAAAGAACATAATCCTACAGAAATTTATAAAGAAGTCTATCATTAGAATAATAACTCAGATTTTCCGCCAAGCTGTTATTTTAACAAGTAAAGGACCAGAATATTACTCAACAGCAAGTTTAATCAAAAGGGTATTAATCTATATTTTACTCATAGAAACTGATAGATTTTATATTCTTTTTATTTCATAAAATGAGCTTAACCTCAACTGCAGAATTTAGGGTTAAACCCTGTAAATTTTACTTTACTTACAAGTAAATCAATTAATGGTAATAACAACAGTATTTCTTACTCACAGTCATTTTCTTAAGGTTAAAAATTTAGACATTTGTACTGCTATAGTATAAACAAGTAAGGAATGCAGGAGAAGATTCCAGAATTAATTATAGGTTTAATAACCAAGGGTAAGTACCCAAAACTTTACAAAATACACAGAGGTATTAACTGTCAAAAAAAGCCGGTATCGAAGTTAAACCCACAGCAAAAATATACAAAGGCTTATAGCCGGTTTCAGCCTTTAAAAGACAGTAAAATAAAAACGAAGGACTTGCATCCAGTTCAGCTTTTTAAAATATTATATTAATTACAAACAAGATTTATATCACACTCAACGGTCGAAGCTGAATAGAACTATGGGAGAACTAGGGTATAAACCTTGTTACTCAACATTAACAACAAACCACTTAAAAACCTGGAAGGTCAAACAGGGTCGTAAAGACCAAACCATTGCATCCCTTTAAAAGACTCACACAAGGTGAACAAGTCATGGAGAGACCAGGGATTACCATGGTCGTAGTGCTGTACCCTCATTCTTTTGTTGCAGAGAATGATAGCAAACCTATCTGCAATAACCAGTGAAAAAATATTTGTTAGCTTCGGCTTAACGAGAAAGAAAAATAGTAACAGTATTAAAAACTTCATTTAATGTTGAGAACAAAATTATCTAACTACCTGTGCAGAGGGCCATCTTCCACAACGATGCCGTAACCGGCTTAGGCTAAAAACCTGAGACTCAATGGAAAAGGAGCAGTATTCAACACTATCGACCGCAAGCAGTGCATAAATCCCAACTCAGCGATGACAGGACAAAACCCTAACTGCATTAACTCTCCTTTATAAAATATCTTACGGTTACAAGCAGCGTAAGCCATGCTACTAGAAGGAAGATACATAGTCAAAGAAACAAGGAGAGGTAGGGTTACAACTGTTCAGAGTTTGATATAGCAATGGAGGTATCGTGGTGGCAGCAATAAGTCTTCTCACGTTCAAATCTCTTAACCAAGTGCAAAGAAGGAGTCAACTAAGAGCTGGAACAGCAAGTGGAATCTACAGGAGCTCGATAGTAAGCCAAATGACGGCCGGATGGACAGGAAGATTCGCAGAGCGGCCAAAGGCCGAAGGAAAAGGAGAATGACCATTTAGGGTTTAGTCAACATTTAAATAGCACCAGTGCAGGGCTGTTATGTGACCACGTATGTGCTTAAATGTTTTCCATGCAGTGGGTGTAGTTCTATAGTTCCACGAGTTTATCCCGCGATCAAACTCAACACTAATCATCACGTGGAGATTCTATAAAGTGCTTTACACTATAGAACCATTACCTGCATTATAATTGCAACGATATAACATTAGTCTATGTCTTATACCTTGCGTTATGAAACTTGCTCTTATTATAATCTCATATATATAAGAAATGGGAGAGTTGTTAAATGGTGAGAAGTTATAAGCTTTAGGGTATAGTTGGCATATATGTTTTCTACCCCAACTATATTACCTTTTGTACTAATCTTCAAATGAAGATGAACCTTATAACACTTCTTTAAAGAATATATTTAGTGATAAATTACTATATGATACTTATCACTTGGATGAGGGATAGCTCTATTTCTTATTTTACTATTAGTTATAAGTTAGCAAATCTCATTAAAAATCTGAGAATAGTCATGATAATAATTGAACTTTATCATATTCTAAGCTGAAAAGAATTTATAAGAAATTCTATAAGTAAATTGGTGATAAGCATGTAGGATACATTAACACTCTTGTGATAGTACCGCCTTCGAATAATTTCAAAGGGGCTGACTGTGATAAGTTTAGGAATGATCCTAACAGTAAATTGGACTTATCCGAGTGTCACTTTTAGAAATAGAATAGCATTCTGGAACAGAGTAATCTCTTAATTCATTAAGGGGAGTTTTATGTTAAAACTATAAACTTGTATATGCTTAAAGTCAAATGAGTATAATCTGATACTTATAACATCTTGTCTTGTGCATCTAAGTCACCAATCTGATTGTTATGAAATCTGAACTGAGTATGCGACGGCAACCATGAAGATAAATGCACATAGGTACTTAACTTAGAATCTTATTACACCTGAAATGGAAATCTTTTACAAAGAGAATTTACTAACATAATGTCTAAACCTGGAAATTTTGAATTTATACTTCTTTTTGATGATCAGAATGATGTTAGTTTTTCCATGAATTATTCATCGGATCGAAGATAAGTTTAGTATATAATAAATCGATGGTAAGGAAAATAAACTTGGTATATCAACATAAATATATCTAAAACAGTGTACAGTTGGAATCCTTGTACCTCAACAAAACTTTGATCTGTGTTTAGCCAATCTTCTTACCTGTCATCTGTAAGATCAGGAGGAACTTATGCATTAGCTCAAACGCTAAGTAAGCCCCGTATTTTCACGACAAACCCACCTTGTGTCGCAAACAGAAAATAAATCAGTAACTGGAAAGAACTACTCTTAAAAGTAAAATAAATCAAAGAGATCGTTCAGTTACATTACTAGTAGCATAAATAAATCAAACAGTTAATGACTGCATTTAATGTGAATATATGCTATTTTAAAAGTTTTAAATTTTTCGAAATTTTCGGGGTTTTGACAATTCATAAGAGCATTGAGATTGGCGAGTATTGATCTGTCAATACTTTGTCAAGGAAAATCGTAACAACATTAAGGTAAGTATTCATCTCTGATCTGGACTTGCCGTACTAGGGAGTGTTGGGAGTCATACACAAGAGTGTGGAAACTATGGTTTGGAGGTCTTATGCATACAGGGAGGATTTGTGACGGGCATACTTTTATGGGTCAAAATTTAGAAACGAAGGTCTCCCACCAAAATCTTCCCCTTGGCCTCTAAGTTCTCAAAGAATGAATAAAAAAACTCTTGCTCAATGACTTAGTGAAAATATTCCAATTATGCAATGAGAGCAAGCCAATAGAGAATTGACCATTGTCCTAAAGCCATCGATCCTGCATATAGGGTCATCATTCAAACTGATTTGGAGTGAGTAAAATTTCCAGAATGAAACAATATTTGACCTTTCAATGGCATAACTGCCTTTAAAGAGTGGTCAATGAAGAACACTAGTAAAGCAGGGCATGTAGGATCCTTTTTCCCATCTTGCAAAATCTTGAAAAGGAGATCTTAGGGTTGCTTGATCCATAATAAGAGTCATATTTTGGTTTTTGATCCATAATAAGAGTTAGAATCAATCAGGCCCTGAATTGAAACAAAAGAGTTCAGTCTAAAAGGTGTTCCAGCAGGACCATGTGCTGCAGTCCAATAACTGTGCACATCAGAGTGACAATCGACAGTGTTATGGACACATGTCGCACTTATATTTTAGTTGTATTCATGTAAGCACTAACCCAGGGGCAAAACTTTGGGTGCAGTCTCACAATTTAGTTTGACATAGGTTTGCTGAAGTGGATAGAGATCTCAACAAGTGGTTAATATGAGTAGAAGCTCACAGTCATAAAAAATTGTCACATATTTTCTCTGTCTTTTCATCTTCTTGACTATTGTACACTAATGTATTGTTGAGATATGAACAAATGATATCTACAATGCTTCATACTCATCATGTTGTATTTATATTCCTTTCTCATTTTGTAATGGGGTTGAGTGAAGGTAGTAGTATAGCTGATTCAATTCCATTGGATCTCTGGAGTTTGTAGAAATTGATGGATTGTAGTTGCTGATAAAAGCTTCAATTCTGTTCATATCTTTGTTGTACATAATGTTTTGTTTAATGAAAATTTGGATTTGATATTTTCTTCAATTTTGTTTGCCTATTGTGTGGATTCATTTTCCAAAATTGTTTGATTACTTCAATATTTGCTTGCCATTTTATATTGGCTGTGTATGCAGGATTATATATTGCAATTGTTGCACTTATTTCCATGAGGCATACTTTGGGATCATATTGGTATTAAAATTTTAGAGAATTTCTTTCACATGTAGTTGCTGACTCGCTACACAATTTATGGGCAATATTTGCTCTCAGACAAAGAAGGAAATGGAGGATGAATTGCAGAGTTGTGTTGGAATGGTTGAAGCCAAAGTTGCTACTCTAAACTCAAAATTTGGACCTGTGGATGGTCAATTAATGAATATATCCCATCTGTGGTAGAATTTAACAACTTCTATAACAACATGATAGGCTACTATTCAATAGAAATCTAGGCAAGAAATGAATTATTTCTCAAGGAGGCTCGATGCTAAATCTAGATTCCTCTTTCAAAGTGAAACCCAAAGTGAAAATTTCACTCTACGACTGGTTAGGTGGAGGCCTTGGACTTGATAATTTCCCAAGGAAGTTAGATCCTCCTTTTTCAAAGTGCAACAATTTACAGATGATGACAAAGTTGTATTTGAAAAACTATGCATGCCTAGGCAAGCTTTGCTGTGATGGGAGGATTTATGTGAGTGCAAGATAAATATTGGTTCCATGCAGGCTGTGACTTGGGACATATTTAAAGCCTCAATGAATAAAAAATTCTACCCCCTTAATTATTGGAAGCTCTTAACAACAAGAGTGGCAATACCTGATTTAAAAATCCAATCAGTTGGTAGATGCCTATATGTTATATAGCATTTAACTTAGATTGATGCATGAAGAAGCCGAATTGGTGGTCAAGTTAAATTAGTAGAAGCTAATAAAAGTTGGAAGAAGATTAATAGTTTTGTTGTTTCTAATGCAAATCATGGTGCACAAATGAATCCATTTAGTGGGATTGTGAGTTATGTGCACTGTCTTTTAACTTGTGTGAGTAGTGAGGCTATGTGGGCATGGTAGTGTGAGGGCGACCATGTGAGGGAGAGTTGAGACCTTCGGCCTATGACTCCCGAATGCTATGAAACATAATTCTTGTTGTTGGATGCTGTGGACTGTAGGAATCGTAGAAACCTTGATGCTAGATATTTATTGTTGTGGCCATAGTTAAAAGTTAAAACTTAATACCTCAAGTATTTTCCATAGTCCCTTGTTGGATATTGTGGGTACAGTGAATAGTAAATACTTAATTATTTTCTGCTTCCAGACAATAAATACCTCAAACATTTACTATTACGTGGCTATTGGTTGTGACGTTGCAACTGGAAGAAAATACTCAGAACAGGGTCTAGCACTGCTGGAAGAAAATGCTCAGAACAGGGTACTTCTAGACTTGTTCTCTTGCTATTGTGTGTTGGATATTAGCAGTTGGGTGTGCTTTTTCCAATTGGATAAGCTTAAATTGTTTTTATGTAATAGTTTTAATGGTTAACGTTTCAATTCTCATATTTTAAATCTTTTTAGTATTTGGGTCGGCCTCCTATGTTGGAGACTTCAATGTTCCATAGATTTTGTGGGGTGATTCCACATGTCCCCTTGGATGTGTTCCATTGCTCCCAAATTTGCATATCCCAGAAACTTGGTGGAACATTGGTGTTTTTTTCCTTGGAAATAAATCCTTGGGAAACGTTTGGGCACTTGCCCCCATTTTGATGATGGTACCCAATCTAAAAATGGTGGTGTAGACTTTGTGTGCTTAAATAACCTTGTGGTAATCTAATAGCTGACTGACACACAATATATACATTAAGCATATAATGAAAGTAACACATTAAGCATATGATGAAGGTAACAAAAAGAATTATGATAAGATAAGATTATTTTATTAATGTCCAACAAATGATCCCAAAAGTAAGTCAAGAGGACTATGCAGTACCATGATAACAATACAAAGTGGGATCCCAAAAGTAGCTCCTATAAAAAGCTAAAAGAAAAACTCAAACCTAACCCCAACTCCATATATGAATTTGAGGTTATTTTTTAGGTAAAAATAGATTCTACATTATACTTGTTTGTTGTAACATTGATGATTTGAGCTACATTACATTCATGCAGCTTATTTTAAGATTGATGGTTTGATATTTATCTCTTACATTGTCTCTTTCTTGTATTTGATAGGAAATGACGCTGGAATTTGAGAAAGCTAGGCCAAGGAGCTATCTCTTCACATAGATAGTTTCCTAACATTAAATGGTAAATAACTAATTTGACAACACTTTCGCTAAGAAATAATGGGCTCATTCAAGTACATGAAACCATGTTGGTGTTTAGCACAAATATCTTGACAAATTTTTATGGTTTGTTTATTGCTTTTGTTTGAAGCATTTTGTCGATTTTTGAAGTTTGTGTGTATTTTGGTTAAATATTGTGTTAATTCCTTTGAATGATTCTAGTTCTCATTTGATGCTTGATTTAGCACTTTGTTGTAGCTTGAATCAAGGTTGGTTTTAGGATTTGAGAAAAGATTCTTTTATTAACTTTTAGTTGCATGAATTAATTTTCTTGAGTTTTTCAATTCTTTTACACTGACTGCATATTTTCTTTTAAATACTTATCGTTATTCAAAAAAATAAACGGGCTCTACATATCTAAGTGAAGAGAAAAATGGTCTATGGACTAGGTTCCTATACATTGATCATAGGATACCTATTGGCACAATACCAACATTCATCTAATGCAATAATCAATTGGCATAATTACAATGCATAATTGTATTAGCCTCCATGACCATAGTTGGCTAGTGGAGGCCAAGATCGAGCATAATGTATGATTCTATGAGTTTATTAGTTTGTCAAGATTCAGGTCCCCACATGTCCGTTGGACCATTAAGGGATGAGATAACAAGTGGAGTCCCCACTTTCCCTGAATCTAGTCAGTGCAGTTGTGTTTCACTGACACCTTCCTGTTGTGACTTGTGAGTCTACGTGTTATGTTGATGATGATGTGATTCATGTTATTTGACTAATGTTGTTATTCTTTTATTTTGACAATATTCTATAAATCAGTGAAAGATTCACCAGTTTTTACAATTTTTTATAATGAAGTTAAATATTCTCCAAGTTTTTACAACATTATATAATAAAATGAGAGATTCGTGAAGATTTTACAACATTATATAATAAAATGAAAGATTCACCAAGATTTTACAAGATTATATAATAAAATGAAAGATTTGCCAAAATTTTACAACATTATGTAATAAAGTGAAAGATTCGCCAAATTTTTTATATATACATATTATATTATTGATAAAATCGCCTTCATATTTTCCTATATATCGGAGAGATTCGCCTAATTTTTATACATATAAATCTAGGGGTTCTTAAAATCATCCCTCGAATACTTGGATATTCACCTATGTTAATTCAATAAATGATTCAATCATAAATTTACCTATAATAATTCAACAAATAACTTAACATTTAAAATTTAAAATATTTAAACAAATAAATTAACAATTAAAATATAAAATAATTATAAAATTTATTTTTTCTAAAATTTCTAGAATTTAATATAAAATATTTAAAGAAATAACTTAATAATTAAAATATAAAATAATTATAAAATATAATTTTTCTAAAATTTCTACAATTTAGGGATTAAAATTAAATATTTATAAAATAGAAATTTTTAATTTTTCTAAAATTTTTAAAATATCATTTAATTGTTAGATATAGAAAATACTATAATTTATAAAATAAAATAAGCATAATTATTTTTTTAAATTAATTAATTATAAATATTTAAATAAAGTGATAAACTTGTGATAGTTACATTACCTATATTATAGATCCAGCTATACTGTCATTTATGTCATTCACTCACCTATATTAATTTAATATCTAGGACACAGATTCAGCTATATTATCACTTATGTTATTGATTCACTTCTATTAATTTAATATATATGTTATACATTTACCTATATTAATTTAATATATATGATTTAGGTTATAAATTAACTTATATTAATTTAATATATATAATCTATGTTATAGATTTACTTATATTAAATTTAATATATAGGTTATTGATTTACTTTTATTGTTATCTATGTCATTGATTCCTTATATTAATTTAATAAATAATTTGAAAAATAATATATAAATTTTTATATAATATATATTTTTATTTTTTTAAAATATAAATTAATATTAAAAGTCTAAATAAATTATAAAAGTATTACATCACCATTATAATAAATTCATTTATATCATAACTTATATTATTAAATCAATAAATAACATTTAATTATAAAAATTTAGATAAAATGATAATAAAATTGTGATAATAAGTTATGTTGAAGTTATATATAAGAATAGATGCATTATTATATATACCAGCATAGATCCAAATCCTAGGCTCTATCAAGCGCCGAGAGGGATCAAATCTCCACAGGTGCAAAGCTCTTCTCAAGTATTGCACGCAAGAAGCTGTTTGAGGAGAGGTTTGCACCTCCTGAGATTTGATCCCTCTCCATGCTTGATAGAGCCTAGAATTTGAATCCAAGCTAGTGTATATCAATTTTGATGACCTGAGATCTAATTCATAGTTTTGGTGAGATTTATTTTTTTAATGACAACTTAGAAAACATGATATTTTTAAATTTTGACACTTCAAAAACCATATTTTTTTGTATTTTGGTAATAGTAATTTACTAAAAAAAAATTAAAATTGTGTATTTGTTATTTCATTTAGAAATTAAAATATACATTTCATTTACCTTACAAGCATTTTGGAAACAAAAGGTTTCTCTTTCTTCAGCAAACAATTACGAAGTATTTGCAAAGGACTTCCTAACTTCACATATAGCAAAAAGTCTATTTACATGACCTCAAGTATTTAGTACGAAACAACTAATAACTGTTACAAGAATATATAACCATAAACATCTAAAACATAATGGTTTAAATTTGTTTTTTTTGGGAATAACTGCAATTATATTGTCATGAGGTTTTGGACCAAACTAATGTGATCCATAAGAATGGATTTTTATCATATAAATATTTAAAACATAAAATTGTTGGATTTTTATCATATAAATATTTAAAAAATAAAATTGTTTAAAGGTTTTTTCGGAATAATTGCAATTATATTTTATCATGACGTTTTGGACCAAACCAATTTGGTTCTTTATCAAATTGAAATGTTATCACAGATTAACTTTATTATCAAAATGAATTGTTATCATAGATTAACTTTTTGAGAAGTTCTTTCATAGACAGAATATGCCAGCAGACCTTTTTGAAAGAACAGGATTCCTTTGACAGCTTATTTGCTTATTAATTCAATTTCTATAAACATGCTGAAAAGATACCTATTCCTCGGAGAACGTGTTCTTTGCCTCCATTATATTTCTCGTGATTTGCTGAAGCATTATATTTTCCAGTTTATTCTTTCCTTCGATCTAGTGTGATTTTGGAAAAGGCTAGTCAAATATGGAAAAGGCTAGTCAAATAAGAAGTACTTTCACAATTATGGAGAGCAATATATAAGTATGCCAGATTCGGTGTTCATCCAAATTCAAGTAAGCCTCTACACTAGTGATCAATTCGCCGTAGGAATTCTGTAGGAAACGTGTTCACTTTGGAATTGGGCCGCTCATTCATTCTTTCGTTCTTTATATATATGAATGCAGGGAATTATAATACATAATTTATGCAATGAATTATGCTTAGCACTCTAAGCCGCATCCGGAAACCATGAGCCTCTAATATCCTGGAGCCCTGTAATACGCCTCTAAAACATCTCCTTGAGCCTCTATAAAAAGAGGCTAGAGGTTATTAATGAAAGGGAAGTTGAATTTATCTAATAGGTCTAGGTCTTAATTCAGGTGGATAGGGTGTGTTCTAACCACCCCAGCCATTCCAGTACCCCACCCATCCAGTAAAGCCCTATTTAAAGCCCCATATACAGCCATTTATACAGTCATTCATTTGGACAGTCATTTAGATGCGGAGATGATCCCCTAACTCAGTGGCTGTAGATTAAATAATAGGGTCATTGGACAACATCTACGTTAGTGTCCTGGGGATTTTTATGTCAAATGATTTCATTTATAGTCTTAAAATTGCCTTAAATTCACCGAATTTCGGGACTGAAAATCTACCTGAAAGAATAGTCCCAGTCCCAGTCCCAGTTAGACAACTCCAAAATAATATAAAAAAAATAGTGACAGTGGAAGCCATAACCGGGCCACTAAAAACATATCATTCACTTATGCACGTTGGACATGAGTTTTTACGACGAAACCATAAAAGAATGCACTTTGAATGATACAGATGTTCGCATGACAACTGTTTCGCAGGCATTTCATTGGAAAACGTTTCGTAACATATTGAGCAGATTACTGCATCATCACCGTTTTCACTTTCTTTGGAAATGACAAGAAATTCTGGCAACCCATCCACTGCTATGCGAAGACTATTAGCTGCTTCGAGCTCTTCTTGATCTGTAGAATGACTATTAGCTGCGTCCTCGTCCTCTATAATTCTTGTAATCATGTCATCAATATTTCTCATCGAAATGCTTATATTTTCATGTCTGAAAACGAAGTTATACGTATTGCCCTCTAAATGTTCTTTGATCTGCCGCCATGTGAATGCAGAATTCCATATATTTTGAGTCTCATTGGAAAAATAGGGTTGCTCTACTATGAATAGAACAACAATTAAATTGTCCGGAAAAGAAAATGTTGTGAGATACTTTCCACAAATACATTTATCCAAAAACATGTTATCACTATTATTTTTTGCCAACATGTTAGTAACGTTACATCACGTTACATCACGTGACAAGATCTCCCCATACTGGGCTGTAGAGCGCCTCTCGGCGCAATGAATGTTTGTATGTTTGTATATACTATAATCTGTATTTTATTATATGTAATCATTATCAGTATTACATATATGTAATATTGTGAATATACTATATGTATAGAGGTGAACGTATGTAATGACATAAGTATACAATTTGGAGGTGTTTGAAAGTGTTTGCGTGTTTGGAGGTGATTGGAGGTATATGGAAGTGTTTGGAAGTATTTGAAAGTGCTTGGAAGCATTTTGAGAGTTTCGAAATGTTAGAAAGTTTAGTATTATCAAGAGTGTTATGTTAGTATATATATGTTATAATAAGTATCTAATATGATAGTATTGGATTATAATGCAATTATTGCTATAATTGTATTGATATTATGGTATAACATAATAATTGTATGAGTATATTAAATATGGAACATATAGGTTATATAACTAATATGTTATGTATATGATTAATAATAATATGATATATGATTGAAGAATTATAATATATATGTAAACAAAAATGAGAGTAAATTAGAGGAATTTTCAACTCAAAATGGGCCTCCTAAGAAAAATAATAAAATAATACTTAAAATAATATTTATTAATTTTGGAGGAAGAAAAGAAAAAAAACTACTTTTTTTGTTCCTATTTTCGGCATATCTCCTCGTGTTTTTACTTAAATTTCGATCGGGAGAGCTCACTGGATGCGAAAGTAAATTCCGCATCCAACGAGTACCCACTCAATATACTTTTGACGGACCCCGCTACCCTAAAAACACGTCATCATCACATTTTTTCAGGTATTTCTTGTTTTTGGGGTAGCGGGGTCCATCAAAAGTATGCCGAGTGGATACTCGTTGGATGCAAAATTTAATTTTGCATCGAGGGAGCTCTCCCAATCGAAATCTAAGTAAAAAAACAAGGAGATATATCGAAAATACGAACAAAAAAATAGTTTTTTTATGATACCTATCCCCAAATTTATATTAAAAAATTGTTTAAAACTTATACGGTATTTCAAATTTAAAGCAATTTCATCGGCTAACACATGATGACATGGAATTTGAATTAGTGCTAAAAGACCCGTTCTGAGTTGAAATTTCCTTTAATGTGTATATAATACATAGTAGTAGTAAGTATAGTATATGGTATGAGTGTATGATAGTGTGTTGTATAGCTAGTCATTGTTTTATTGTATAATATTAGAATATTTTGGTGGTAGAATGTTTAGTTGTTTGAGGTGACTATGTGTTTACTTTGATTGATAAGTAGTGCTACGTGCAACTAATTAGTAATGTAATGTATTATTATATATATCATCATGTGCTAATAATTCTGTGTAATGTTATGATAAATAGTAACTACTCAATATGATTTCTATAGTTGATGTATGTTGTTTGATATTATTGGTTGCTATTGGATGTTATCGGTTGACATTGGTTGATGAATGGTTTATACCTGTATAACATTGTTAACATTGTATGTATGCATATTATTGGTTGTCCTTGGTTGTTATGGTTGTTACATGTATGGTTGATGCATCTTTGTTGATGTATTGTGGTTGATGTGCTTTGATTGATGTACTATGATTGATGCCCGTATGGTTAGTTGATGCATGTAGGGATGTCCGTGGTTGATATTACATGATCGATATATGATTGATATAGGTTGAGATATTATGAATTGGTGATCGATGTCTTTATGGATGATGTATGCATGAGGGTCATTGTATGATTGATATTAGTTGACGAATAATGTCTTTTTGAATGATCTCTAAGAAGAATTATTCTTTGTGTTGAGATGAAAAGTAATATGTTGTTATGGCCCTTTTTGGTTCTTAGTTAGATTAGAACTTTTGCATATAACTTTGCTTTGCTTGTTACATTAAAATGCAAAATTATTTAGGTGATATTTGAAAATATTCATCCTTGTGATCTTAATTAGAAAATTATCTTGTGTCAATGTTGAAAGGTATACTAGTAATAACTTGGTGGTATTTCATATATCGTTGTTGAAAAGTAAGTATTAATCGTGTAACTCATCAAGTATGATACATGTACTTTTATTGAAGATGAACTTCATGTATCTTTATATATTCATTACAAATTGTGTAGAATGTGGTACTGATATCTTTATTACAAAACTATCCACGGATCTTGTTGAAAGTATCTTGCTACGGTATCCTTGTAGTATATCAAATACCTTTGTTGAAATGCATAATTGTAAAATATCATAGTGATAGTTCATGCATCTTGTTGGAAAAATATCTTGGCGACACTTCATGCATCCTTGTAGGAAAATTATTTGAGTGATAAATCATGCAAAAGCATCTTGGTAATGCATGTCATGTGAATGACTTATGTGAACACATTTCATGTATATTAGATGCATTTCATATTATTGAAATTGATTAGAATAAGATTCAGTTAGATGAATTTCAAGTATTTTGTTGAATAAGTATCTATATATAGAGTACCTTGCATATGCTAAAGTATTTCATGTAATTAATTAGAATTTTCTTTTTTGAAAGATGTATTTTAAGAATCTTTTTTAATAGCATATATGTTTACTGCTAACCATGTGTCTATTGGGAATGTGAAAAAACATCCTTGATAAAAAAATATCTCAATTTTCAAGTATCTTTGTTGAAGAATATGGTTTAGTTGTTGGGACTGAGTTCCTAGATTCCCTCAGAGAGAAATCTAGTATCCATTTCCAGAGAGGTAGTGTGGTGGATTGTCACCCCTTTTGCTACCGTCATATCACTCTACTAGTCTAGGTTCTTGTACAGGAAGCCAAGAAATGGGATGGTGACCCCATAGGCAGTGGAGACTAACATGAAAGTAGTAGTGGGAAGCATTGTGGTTCTCAGAAGAGGTTCT
Source organism: Pseudotsuga menziesii (assembly GCA_001517045.1). Classification (NCBI taxonomy): domain Eukaryota; kingdom Viridiplantae; phylum Streptophyta; class Pinopsida; order Pinales; family Pinaceae; genus Pseudotsuga; species Pseudotsuga menziesii. Next base: position 108,360 of record LPNX010935804.1, on the reverse strand, counting down.
GAGAGTTTCTAAGTTGATTGTGCTCTTCTTATGGGAGGAACATTTTCCCGTTGAAGCTAGTTTCCCAGATTTGAGATAAGTATTCTCTCATGTGCTATTCATGTTATTGTATTCTGTATAGGTTCCATGGTGGCTGATTTATGTTATCTTTATGTTCATGGATTAGTTGTTAAATAATACTCTTATCATGTATCGTATATTTTTATACCTAATGTTAATCATATGGTTGTTTGAAATATGATTTTCAGGTGAATGTATCTTTGTTGATATTTGAAGAACCTATAATGGGGATTGAAGATTCACCCTTTTTGTTAGTCTTGGTTCTCGCAAAGGAAGCCAGGAAATGGGATTTTGATATCTTGAGGAACGAGTTAGGTGAAGGGAGTCACATCCCATAGGAAGTGGGTACATACAGGAAAGTAGTAATGAGAATTATTTTGGTTTTATCGGAAGATGATTTCCAAAAAAGACTACTTGAAAGTTGAAGGTAGTGATCCTTTTGAAAGTTGTAAAAGCATGTATGTATTATGCATAGAGGACAAAGCATGGTTTAAGGGGGGAGGGGATGTAATACCCCGTGTGTTAATCCCGTGACATATGTAATTTGTAATTGTTTATTATTGTGGCACATGGTGTCACAAAAAGAGTCTTTAAGGACTTAGAGACATTATTATTATTTTGTACATAAATAATTAATGAAAACAATTGGCACATCGGGGACCACTAAAAGAGTATGGGAGTCCTAGATCCACAATGTGAGGGGGAATGGGGACATTCCTAGCACTTTAGAACTTGTTTGGTTGATTTTGGTCCATATTTATGCGTTAGTGGCTTTATTAGTTGATGATAATCCAAACATTATACAAAGGACCCAACTTTTGATTAATTTATCTCATGTTGGTATTATTGAGCCTAATTCATGATTTAGTGGGCATCCTTAGTGTTTAGGTGGGTGGCACTTGTTTGTTGATCCCCTTTGGTGGTTTTGTAACTCCTTTGTGGAGGTTACACTTGGTTTTGTAACTCCTATTTGCACAAGTGTTCCCTCACTCGCTATGTTTAGCCTTAACACCTCAAAAGTTGTGTAAATACTTATGTAACTCTTTGTGCAAATATTTGTGTAAAGGCTTCTGTAACTCTTGTGTAAATCCTTGTGTAACCCCCATTTTCTATTTTGGGACGTTTCCTTGGCTCGTGTGATACCTCACCTCACTAATTTTGATTCCTCTTTATGGATGATGTGTCCACACAAGAATTTGAGTTGGGTGGAGTGTCTTGGAGCCATTCTCCTTGAATTTTGAATTGTTTGGGTTGGATTAGAGTTAACCTCTTGTGGTTGAATTACCCTCGATTGGATTGACTCAAGTTGGATTACCATGGTTTTATTTTGACCATTGAGTTAGAATTACCTTATTTGTTTTATAAATACATGTTTAATATCCTTGGTTTGAGTTTTTTTTTTCATGGTTCTTTTGGAGGGTTTTTTATTATGGTTGTTCATACCTTTGATGTTCCTTTGTTTCCAATACTTGTCTTTTTCCTTGACCTCCATATAAATCCTAATGGTGAATGGCGATATCTCAATGGCCTAGGGGGTCTGAATTACCAATGCACTTGGTAGTGGGGTGGAAGAGGAAGTATGTGGTGAGGAATATAGTTTTGGATTCTTAATATGATACTTGATTTATTCTTCAGTGAAACTCTATTGTGTATCTGTGGCCTCAACTCGGGGGTGGCCTATTAAAGTGAGATCTGGCTTGGTAGTGCCAAAGGCTAGCTGGAATGTGGTCTCAATGATGTTAGTCACGCATTGATAAGATAAGTGTTTTATCTCATGTTTATTTAATTTACTTGGATTTGATCTAATTTATTTATGGATGCACATGAAATGTTTGATGAAACGTATGAGTTATTTGTGGAAGAAATTTCTCATAGAATTCAATCTATTTATGCAAGTAAATTTTATGAAGGAATTGGAAACTAGTTTTTGGGATTTTGTGCACAAATTGCTTGAGAAAATAATTATTTGGTACCTCTGCTACAAAACTTATATTTCTCCCCCTTTTCATTATATATTGTGTATTTTGATGTACACTATCCTCGGAATGGTTTAAGAAACTTCTCTTTGATGCTTCTATCTTTTATTCGAGAACTAGTTCTTTGATCAGACTGCTTGGCATAGTTTGGAGAATTATCACATGAAGTGTTTGTAAAAATTAATGAGTGTTACTTTTATGCTTATGTCTGATAAATAATATTGAAATGTATGTGAAAATGTGAGGACAAATCTTCTTGGTTGTGTTGGGGAAATGTCTACCAAAATTCTAGATCAATTTCCAATTTCTAGCTCTTTCATTGGAATTGTTTTGAGTAGATTTGTGACTTTGCATATGAAGTGTTTGAAAAAATGTTAGAATGAGATATACCTCAGTGATAGAAAATGTTATTTATTGCATTCAAATTATTCTATGAGCTATGGATTTAAATATTCTAGTGATTCCTAGAATTGCTAGTCAATTAGGATGAGTAGAATTAACTTATTTTGTGGATTGTTTAATGGAATGTATATGGGTGGAAAGATACATCCATATGATTGTTATGAGTGTAAGTGATCCTTGATATGATTTCCATGAGCTACAATAGTCATATATTTATCTTTATTTTTCATTTGGAAAGTTCAATTGAAAACTAGGTACATTGCAGTGAAATTGGCAAATAGTTTTTGGATTCGAATCTATGTTTTTGGTAAAAAATGAATGTACAACCACATGCTCTATTTTTTGTGCTTTACTTGTGCTGTAGAATGCTATTTTCTAGATGTGTACCTTCACCTCTGTGTGCCTTAGAACTCGGTACAATTGGTTTAATTGGAAGTGTTTATTAACTAGTTGTATTGGTTGAACTTGAAATATCCTTCATTTATGCTCGGATTAGATCTGCAAAAGTACTTTATTTTGTTGTACATGCATGCTTAAATATGTGTATAATGGCTGTAGGTTCACTTTTTGGTTCATTGACATGGTTGTGTGTCAAATTTGTGCAAGACTAGTTATTAGTATTGAAGAACAAGTTAATTAGTTCTTTTGGAATCATTTTCATAATTACTATTTTTAATTAATTGGAAAATGGTAATTAGCAGTGATTTACATGTTATTAGGTGTTAATTAGCCATTGGAATTGATAAACAGTGGTTAAGTGATAAACAAATGAAATTAAAGTAAGTACTATCAATTATGTGCTAATTGTTCGTAATTGAAACACTAATTACTAATTAATCATGATTAAGTGTAAATGGCCTTTAGATGTGGAATTTATGTGTGAATTGGATTGGAATGGATATGTGATGTTGCTAAAAGGTGTTATTAATCCTTCCGAGCCTTGGATAAGAGGTTGGAATAATTATTGAATTTATTTTAATTTATTGGTAATTAAAGGGACTTTGTGGTGATTAAATCTTGAAAAATGAATTTTAATATTTGTTTAACTAATCCGTTGGGATAAAATTATCTAATTAGCCTTAGAGAGCCAATGATATGTCCCTCAGACCCGTTGATATCCCCATGGGACATTATAGCCAACTCCTCCTCTATCTCCCATCTGGTCTCGAGGCCACTCCCATCCACTCTTTTGAGTCTGTGGATTTTCGAACTGTTTTTGTTCTAAATAACCGACTTGTGGAAGAAATTAGTATTCCTTTCCCCTTCATGCAGCCACTTTATCTTAGACTTTTGTTTCTAGAAGATTCCTTCTTGCCTTTCCCTGGCCTCGAGCTAACACAATAGGTCCTTTCCCTTGAACTTCATGTCCTCATCCCACCCATCTTCCATTCCCTTCTTTTTGATAAGCTCAATATCACTTATGAGTAGCTTTTAAAAATATTCCCAAAGTCCTCCCTATTCCGTGTACACATTCTGGCCTTCAGAGCCTTTAGCTTTTGTTGGAAGCGATACATCAAGTGACCAGAGGGGGAACCAACTCCTCTTACCACTAGGAAACAAGATCCTTAAAGTCTTTATGCTCCAACTAGAACTGCTCAAATATTAAAAGGGCTTCCTTAGGATTTCATTCGACGAGTCTTAGCTGAGGCAAACAGGCCAATGATCCTAGTGCACCAACGAAAGAACGTTGGCCATTATCTCCCCAGTGCGATGCACTATATTATAAGAAACTAGAAATATATCGAGCCTTGAGGCCACAAGGTGTTCCCCTCCTCGTTTGTTATTCCAAGTGAACCAGCCATTTTGAGTCTCTACATCAATCAAGGAACTATGGGTCAGAAAATAGTAGAAGGCCTCATGCCCCCCTTCTTTTCCCTAGGTTGATGATGAGATTAAAATCCCCTCCTATTATCCAATTCCCTGTAGCTGTAAGAACTTGGACCAAGCTCAAGAACTCCAGAAAATCCTATTTCTCACGAAAGGAAGGGTCAGTGATTCCTGTGTCTAGTAATTTGAAGTGTGTATAATAATTGGAAGTGTGCCATTAACTAGAAATGGTTAGCCCGCCATTCCTTGAGGTCGACCACATTTGGTTTCCATGAGATCCATCTCAAATATCATGAGACTATCAAGATATTTAACTTCGATAGAATGAAGGCATTCTTGAGTGATCCCAACAACTTCCATTATATGCCTATTACCAAACCAAATTGTTCATTCAAGATCACCTCTCCTAATGAAGGGAAGGATACAAAATGAATCATTGGAAAATGTTTTATAATTATTTATTTCAAATTTAAAATGACTACCAATAAAATAAATCTTAAAATGTAAATAAGAAAACCCAAAAAAACCTCTATTTATGTTATTATATTCAAAAACCCCAAATAGTAAAATATAAAGGCCTATTTATGTAATAAGAACTCATCTTCTTCCAATTTCAAATTTAAGACTTGGTTGCACACCAGATTTGAACAATTTCAATTTCCGCATGATTTTGGCTTAGAAAAACACATACAAGATTTCGGGTGCAAATGGTGGAGAGTTTAGCTTACACCGGTGATATATACTCATGGTGAGTGAAGTGCGTACGAATATAAGTTAGAGTTGACTTTACCTGTAATTTCGATCGAAGTTTTAATGAGATGTGTAAATCAGACAGGGTAAAAAATTTCAAGGGCTGAGGAAGTATACCGCATTGCAAAATTTATGCCAAATTCTTTGGGTTAAAAATCGATTTACTACCCGTCGAACTTACTCTACTCCCACCGCTGCGCCACGAATAAATACGCGTGACTCGCAGAAATAATTGGAAATGAATGATCTTAAGTCCGGCTGTCGACAACCAGACTCATGGCTCCTGCAATCCCAAAATCTCCCGACTCATGCGTTGCTCCTGCAGCAACTACCGATCAGCTTGATATCGGTATAGATATTCCTGTCTTCGATCTCTTTCAGATTCAATCAGAGGGACTACCGGGCAAGGGATTCGATCAAGACTCTTCGGAAAACCTCCTTCCCTCGGAATTCAGAAGATGTTTTGAAAATTGGGGGTGTTTTCGGCTGGCCAATCATGGAATCCCAGACACAATTCTCGGGAGAGTAGAAATCCTTTGTAGGGACCTGTTTAAGCTCCCCATAGAGACCAAAGAGAAAAACGTATACCAGTTATTTCCCTATGGCGGTTACCTCAAAGGAGGAGCTACAGCTCCTTTTTACGAGAGCCTTGAAATACTGCCCGAATTTGAAGCCATACAAGAGTTCAGCGATCTCATGTGGCCTCACGGAAGCCAAGATTTCTGGTAGGACCTTTGCGTTTTATTTAGGGTTTAGTTTTAAAGGTCTTAGAGTTCTTACTTTCAAATTAAGGGTTTAATTTTGCCTTTTTAACAAGATTTAAGGGTTCATGCTGTAAAACTACCTGGACATTACTGATCAATTGCTATATATTTTAATCATGACAGCCAAGTCATGCGAGACTATATTGAGAGGATGAAGGAGCTATCTGTTAGAATCCACAAGATTATTCTAGCCAGTTTAGGAGTGAGCGATTACTACACTCCTGACTGTCAATATCGGTTCCGCATGAATGAATACCAGGTATCATGTGATGAAGCCTTTGGATCGATCACTCTGCCGGCTCACAGGGATGGAAGTATCATTACGATACTGCGTGAAGATGAGGTTGGCGGTCTTGAAGTTTTAAGTAAGACTGGAAACTGGGTGGAAGTGAAGCCCGTGCCCAATTCATTCATCATCTTCGCGGGAGATAGTTTACAGGTTATATCTTCATCCACTTATAAGTGTCTTTTCTTTCCCTCACTCAGAGCTTTGTTATTTCTTTGGATATCAAACATCCTATGCTATAGCTGCTGCGTAGCAGCATGTTGAATCTCAAGCAGCTTGAGATTCAATAGGCTGCCGCTGAGTAGCGGCAGTAGTATTAAAGCTTGCTTAGCAAACTGGTTAATTTTAGCTATTAAAGCCTGCTCAGTTGACTGGTTAATTTTGCTGAAACTGTACCACACTAGAAACCTTAGGTTGCATTATTCGTAGTGGAGCTATTCGCTATTCTTCTCTTCTAATGCAATGTCAAACGGCATAAAAATCCCTGCATCTCACAATCTCAAATTCAAATTAATTAGTTGAATTGTATGCCTTACAGATAATAGTATTGTTCTTACAGTACGGCGCTGAAGTGATCCCAAGAATATTGTTGGTCTGTGTGTTTATTGTTAATGAGAAAATTTGAAAACATAACTAAAACAGTTGTGGGTTCTGAATGATGGGTAGACTAAAACTGCAATTCTTAAGGGATCTTATGTAAAGTCAATTCTTAATATTTTATAAAGAATTGAAATAGAATGGAATGAAAAACAGATGTGGGTTCTTATTAACTTGTGATGTAAAATCGCTGGTCGTCAGCTATAATTTTGAAAATTCGAGAACAAAGAAAGCTGTAACATGTTTTCCTCCTTATTTTCTTCCGGAGAGATAGGGGCAAACTCGAACCAATGTTCTCAGATAGTTTTGCATTTGACTGAAAATTATTTTATGATCACCTCTGGATCACCTTAAGTGTAATCTAGCCTGCCTTTAAAGGCATCCATCCTCTCTGATAGAACACCGATATTCCATGATCTTTTATATACAACATCTATACTGGGCCGTTAGATTGATTATATAGAGATGGACTTACTTCTTCTGTTTTAATTCTATGTATGAAAGGAGATGTCCTTTTTATATCTCAAGTATGATTATCTTTATAGCATTAAGTATTTTTATTTCAAGTGAATTAGTATAGATCGAAGACCATATCCAGGATCTTTTATAGAACATCTATACTGCATCTGGTTAGATTGATTATACATTGATGGAGTTAGTTTTTCTGATTTAATTCTAGTATGAAAATAGTTTTCCTTTTCATATATGAAGTATGACTATGATTATCTCCATAAACAAATAGGATAAACAAATAGGAGGTATCAAATCTTTCTTTTTTTAAAGTGTAAATACTTTTTAGAATAGTAGATTTGAGAAAATAAATGAAAGGATTTCCTTTAAAGATTAGAAGATGATCATTTTTATTTAAAATTTGTATTTACATTTATTTATAAATATAACTGTATATGTAGTTTATTTTGTTGTGACTTATCTATGACAATTATATGTGCCTGTGTGTGTTTTTTGCTTGATTCAAATTCTTTTGTGGTGTAGTCTAAATATTTTATGTTCTCAATTTTTTCTCACTATCTTGTTTTAATTGGAATTCTGTAAAATATCTTAGAATCACATATATTAGCTATGCAAATTGTATAGTATGAGTGCTTTAAGGATATTTGAGGGTGCTAAATCTATTTTTGTATTAAAAAACACAATTAAAATAATTTAGATTTTACTAAAAAAATATAGAATAAATAAACTATTCCACTTGAACATACACCTCCCTCACTTAACTTTAAAAAATCCAAAACAAAAAATGCTTAATAATTAATATGAAAAAAATTATCTTATTTATACTTATGTTTTATAAATCCCTTAAAAATTAAAAATTAAAAATCAGAGTTGAATATGAAAAAATTTAAAATTATTTTATGTTAACATAATTTCTTATCTTTATAATGTTATTTAAATATTACTATAATATTATTATTTAAAATAACATGTTTAGAATGTCATTATAATATTGTTTGAATGTTATACACATAAAATGGATTGTCCTTTCATATTTGTCATTTTGTCTTTTATTTTTTTAGTATATTTAAATTTTATCTAAGTTTTATAATGTCATATCTTTGAGAACTTTACATTTTGGGTTTTGATTTACAATTTTTTACTAAATAGCATATTTATATTATATTTTTGAGAATTTATGACTATCATAAATCTTGAATTCTCATTTACAATTTTTTATCAAATTTTTACTAAATGGTATATCTATGTGGTTGTGTGGTAAAGGAATTTCAAATCAATGTTCTTATTAAAATACCTTTTTAAGAAAGAAAATCCCAATACATCTATATTAAATATTAATATTTAAGTCATAGTTTTAAATCCTATATAAGAGGTTATCTAAATGGATACCTCAAACCCTAACTTGAAAAATTAGTTAGAATCATTAATTTTTTTTAATCTCATGATGATGTTTGTATAAGTTTTTAATCTCTTGACCTTGTTTGTATAAGTACATGTAGGCATGGAGTAACAAGAGGATTCCTAGTGTCAAACACCGTGTGATTGTTAAAGGACAACAATGTCGTCTTTCCCTAGTCTTTTCCAGAATGTTTCCAGATGAGATGGAAATAGAAGCACCACAAGAGCTAGTGGACAACGAGCATCCACGGCATTACAGGGCTTTTCTATTTCAAAGATACATTGCCTTTAGAGAAGAAAATAGAGGAAAGTTGGAGGACCCTCTTGAGACCTATGCTGCCAACGAGGAAAATGCACTAGATGAATCTTCTTAATGATCTATTTAAGTTTTGTGTGGCTTTAAGTTAAGCATGTTGTGTCATAGTGGCAATTGTGTTCCTATGATTTATAATTAAGCATATTGTGTGAGAGTGGTAATTGTGTTCCCATGCTTTATAATTGAGCATGTTGTGTCATAGTGGCAATTGTGTTAATATGCTTTATAATTAAGCATGTTGTGTGAGAGTGGCAATTATGTTCGTATGCTTTATGTATTGCTGTAGAATATTTATTTGACAATATTAAAAGTGGTCAATGTTTCTATACCAAATTGGATATCATTGTCAAGTGGCAATTGTGTCTCTTTGTGTCCCTCTGCTCTATGTATTATGATACAATATGTATTTATTGAGATTGAAAGTGTTTAAGGTTTTTACATTAAAATGGATTACATTATTAAAAATAATTGAATATGTAGTATTGGCAAGATTAATAACATGAATCATTTTGGTTGCGAGTTAGTTTACATAACCTCAAATTTAACATATTTATAGATCAATGGAAAGCATTAGATTTTTATACATAATAATTACTTTTGATAAGTAGAAATTTTACTACACTCGATTGCATATTGTATAATTATAACTAAATATTAAAACAACAACTAAAATATTTGAATAAATAATAACAATAATTATTATGTACTTTACTTTTTAAATTATTGTGAGAAATGAAACAAAATTCTTGACTTATAATCTTTGTTTTTTGTTATATTGTTGAGATTCAAATGATCAATTCATGAAATATAAGTTCCCACAAACTTCTTTAGTTTCCCACAAGCATATTAGATCTACAAAGCTCTCATTTCCCACATGCATGTCAAATAGAATAACAAATTAGTACTCCATAACATTATATATTAACATTTTTAATTTTTATTCTCTCCTACTTGAACTCAAAAGGATCATAAAAGATAGAATGGACAAAGTTTGAGAGTTCTTCCTTTCAGTATGTAATGATCTAGTCACTTAAACAATAAACATCAATACTAATGTTTAGTGCTTCATGTTTCTTAAGTACACTTCATGTTTATAAATCCCTCATTCCAAAAACATTAACGACAAATCCCACAAAACTATTGAACAAGCTTGACCAATGTTCATGTATGAGATATACACAAATTGTCACGACTTCACTAACCGTAAATATTAAACCAAATAAGGAGTAGGCATGACTTCATCGAGTCTTATAGACATATGTATGTTTGTTAATGTAAGTACATAACAAGTATCAAATAAGGAGTATGCATGACTTCATCGAGTCTTATAGGCATATGTATGTTTGTTAATGTAAGTACATAACAAGTATGAATGTTTTTCTAAATTAGTAATTTTAGCTTTGAAGAAAATGGAAGCCATAGTCACGGACAAGAAGTGTGAGGACTTTATTGGACTATTCAGAGATAAAGGATCAAATTTTTTGTTCATCACCCATTGTGCTTCCTCTGTAATTGAACACATGTGTAGTCTATTGTAGTGGATGGGGTTATTTCGAGCATTCCCTCAAGTAATGGGATATATGAATTGAAGGAGAATGGTATGTATGATCATGTCACTAGAACAAGCCTGCTTTTGGGGTCTTTTCCATGGATGGTTCTACACATCCCATGTCACTGAAGGTGCAAGAGTAAAAATGCAAAGATATATAACACTTTTTGGAGTGAGACATGATAAGGAATTGTAAATTTCATTTTTTCAGCAATATAAGTCAATTAATTTATTAGATGAAAGTTTTACAATTTCCTCATAAAGAATTGTTTTGAGTTTGGGTGTGTGTGTGTGAGAGATTCAAATTGTTTTGTGGTGTACTCTAAATATTTTATGTTCTCAATCTTTTCTCACTATCTTGTTTTATTTGGAATTCTGTAAAATATCTTACAATCACATATATTAGCTATACAAATTGTATAATATGAGTGTTATGAGGATATATGAAGGTGCTAAATCTATTTATGTATTAAAAAACACAATTAAAATGCTTTCAAATTTAGATTTTACTAAAAAAATAAAATAAATAAACTATTCCACTTGAACAAACACCTCATTCACTTAACTTTAAAAAAAAATCATTAATAATTAATATGAAAAAAATTATCTTATTTATACATATGTTTTATAAATCCCTTAAAAATTAAAAATCAAAGTTGAATATGAAAAATTTTAAAATTATTTTTTATTAACATAATTTCTTATCTTATAATGTTATTCAAATATTAGTATAATATTATTATTTAAAATAACATGTTTAGAATGTCATTATAATATTGTTTCAATGTTATAGAGAGAAAATGGATTGTCCTTTCATATTTGTCATTTTGTTTTTTGTTTTTTATTATACTTAAATTTTATCCAAGTTTTACAATGTCATATCTTTGAGAAATTTGGCCATCATAAGTTTTGGGTTTGGATTTACAATTTTTTACTAAATAACATATTTATATCATATTTAGAATTTATGGCTATCATAAATCTTGAGTTCTTATTTACAAATTTTTATCAAATTTTTACTAAATGGTATATCTATGTGGTTGTGTGGTAAAGGAATTTCAAATTAATGTTCTTATTAAAAAAAAATTTAAGAAAAAAAATCCCAATACATTTATATTAAATATTAAAATTTAAGTCATAAATTTAAATCCTATATAAGAGGTTATCTAAATGGATACCTCAAACCCTAACTTGAAAAATTAGTTAGAATCATTATATATTTTTTAATATGATGATGCTCTTTGTATAAGTTTTTAATCTCTTGATGTTGTTTGTATAAGTACATGTAGGCATGGAGTAAGAAGAGGATTGCTAGTGTCAATCACTGCGTGATTGTTAAAGGACAACCATCTCATCTTTCCCTCACCTTTTTCAGAATGTTTCGAGATGAGATGGAAATAGAAGCACCACGAGAGCTAGTCGACAACGAGCATCCACGACTTTACACAGCTTTCATATATTCAAGATACATTGCCTTTAGAGAAGCAAATAAAGGAAAGTTGGAGAACCCTCTTGAGGCCTATGCTGCCAACGAGGAAAATGAACACTATGAATCTTCTTAAGGATCTACTTAAGGGTTGTGTTGATTTAGGTTAAGCATGTTTTGTCATAGTGGCAATTTTGTTGCTATGCTTTATAATTAAGAATGTTGTGTGAGAGTGGTAATTGTGTTCCTATGCTTTATAATTAAGCATGTTGTGTCATAGTGGCAATTGTGTTCATATGCTTTATAATTCAAAGCATGTTGTGTGAGAGTGGCAATTGTGTTCCTATGCTTTATGTATTGTGGTAAAATATTTGTTTGACAATATTAAAGGTGGGCAATTTTTTTATACCAAAATTGATACCATTGTCAAGTGGCAATTGTATCTACTCTATGTATTATGATACAATATGTATTTATTGAGATTGAAAGTGTTTAAGGTTTTTACATTAAAATGGATTACATTATTAAAAATAATTGAATATGTAGTATTGACAAGATTAATAACATGAATCATTTTGGTTGCGAGTTAGTTTACATAACCTCAAATTTAACCTATTTATAGACCAATAGAAAGCATTAGATTTTGTATACATAATAATTAGATATTTGTACATAATAATTACTTTTGATAAGTAGAAATTTTAATACAATGGATTGTATATTGTATAATTATAATTAAGTATTAAAACAACAACTAAAAGATTTGATTAAATAATAACAATAATTATTATTTATTTTGTTTTTTAAATTGTTGTGAGAAAGGAAACAAAATTCTTGACTTATAATGTTTGTTTTTTGTTATATTGTTGCGATTCAAATGATCAATTCATGAATTACAAATTCTTACAAAATTATTTGGTTTCCCACATGCATATTAGATATACAAACATCTCATTTCCCACGTGCATGTCAAATAGAATAAAAAGTTAGTGCTCCATAATATTATACACTAACATTTTTTTATTTTTTATTCTTTCCCACTTGAATTGAAAAGGATCATAAAAGATAGAATCGACAAAGTTTGAGATTTCTTCCTTTCATTATGTAATAATGAAGTCACTTTGAACAATAAACATCAATACTAATGTTGTTGCTTCAAGTTTCTTAAGTACACTTCATGTTTATGAAGCCCCATTCCAAAAACATTAAGGACAAATCCCACAAAACTATTGAACATACTTGATCAATGTTCATGTTCATGTATAAGATATACACAAATTGTGAAAATTCACTAACCATAAATATTAAACCAAATAAGGAGTATGCATTCCTTCATTGAGTCTTATAGACATATGTATGTTTGTTAATGTAGATACATAACAAGTATGCATGCTTTTCTAAACAAGTAGTAATTTTAGTTTTGTAGAAATTGAAAGCCATAGTCATGGACAAGAAGTATGGAGGACTTTACTGGACTATTGAGAGATAAAGGATCAAAATTTTTTGTTGATCACCCATTGTGCTTCCTCTGTAGTTGAACATATGTCTAATCTATTGTAGTGGATGAGGTTATCTCACCAATCTCAAGAATTCCCTAAAGTAATCGGATATGTTAATTGAAGGAGAATGGTATGTATGATCAAGTCACTAGAACAAGCCTGCTTTTGGGGTCTCTTCCATGGATGGTTCTACACATCCCATGTCACTGAAGGTGCAAGAGTAAAAATGCAAAGATATATAACACTTTTTGGAGTGAGACATGATAAGGAATTGTAAATTTCATTTTTTCAGCAATATAAGTCAATTAATTTATTAGATGAAAGTTTTACAATTTCCTCATAAAGAATTGTTTTGAGTTTGGGTAAAAGTTTTCAAGGCCATTTAAAAAAAAAAATTTAACAACATTTTATTTCTTTAAATGAGAAACTTAGATATATTGTATTTTTCATTTTAGGACATATCTCTTTGTCCTCATATTAGCCTCTATATAAAAGACACTCATTCATACAAGTGTGATATGATATGGGCTCAACACCTAGTTTCAAAGATTAGAAGATGATCATT
>LPNX010935804.1:38713-94074 GCA_001517045.1 Pseudotsuga menziesii | reverse complement strand
TATATATATATATATATATATATATATATATATATATATATATATATAAGTGTGTGTGTGTGTGTTTTGCTTGATTCAAATTCTTTTGTGGTGTAGTCTAAATATTTTATGTTCTCAATCTTTTCTCACTATTTTGTTTTGTCTGGAATTCTGTAAAATATCTTAGAATCACATATATTAGCTATGAAAATTGTGTAATATAAGTGTTATGAGGATATTTGAGGGTACTAAATCTATTTTTGTATTAAAAAACACAATTAAAATGCTTTCAAATTTAGATTTTACTAAACAAATAGAATAAATAAACTATTACACTTGAACATACACCTCACTTAGGTAACTTTAAAAAAACCAAAAAAAAAAATACTTAATAATTAATATGAAAAATATTATCTTTTTTATACTTATGTTTAATAAATCCATTAAAAATTAAAAATCAAAATTGAATATAAAAAATTTTAAAATTATTTTTTGTTAACACAAATTCTTATCTTATAATGTTATTCAAATATTACTATAATATTATGATTTAAAATAACATGTTTAGAATGTCATTATAAGATTGTTTGAATGTTATAGAGAGAAAATGGATTGTCGTTTCATATTTGTCATTTTGTCTTTTATTTTTTAGTATATTTAAATTCTATCTAATTTTTAAAATGTCATATTTTTCAGAACTTTGGCTATCATAAATTTTGGGTTTTGATTTACATTTTTTTTACTAAATAGCATATTTATGTCATATTTTTGAGAATTTATGGCTATCATAAATTTGGAGTTCTGAATTACAAATTTTTATCAAATTTTTATTAAATGGTATATCTATGTGGTTGTGTGGTAAAGGAATTTGAAATTAATGTTCTAATTAAAATACCTTTTTAAGAATAAAAATCCCAATACATCTATATTGAATATTAAAATTTAAGTCATAGATTTAAATCCTATATAAGAGGTTATCTAAATGGATACCTCAAATCGTAACTTGAAAAATTAGTTCAAGTAGAATCATTATTATTTTTTTAATCTCATGATGTTGTTTGTATAATTTTTTAATCTCTTAATGTTGTTTGTATAAGTACATGTAGGCATGGAGTAACAAGAGGATTCCTAGTGTCAAACACCACGTGATTGTTAAAGGACAACAATTCCATCTTTCCCTCGCCTTTTTCAGAATGTTTCCAGATGAGATGGAGATAGGAGCACCACTAGAGCTAGTGGACAATGAGCATCCACAAAATTCCAGGGCTTTCCTATATTCAAGATACATTTCCTTTAGATTAGAAATTACACGAAACTTGGAGAACCCTCTTGAGACCTATGCTGCCAACGGCGAAAATGCACAAGATGAATCTTCTTAAGGATCTACTTAAGGTTTTTGTGGCTTTAAGTTAGGCATGTTGTGTCATAGTAGAAATTGTGTTCCTATGCTTTATAATTAAGCATGTTGTGTCCGAGTGGTAATTGTGTTCCTATGCTTCATAATTAAGCATGCTGTGTCATAGTGGCAATTGTGTTCATATGCTTTATAACTAAGCATGTTGGGTCACAGTAGCAATTGTGTTCCTATGCTTTATGTATTGTGGTAAAATATTTGTTTGACAATATTAAAAGTGGTCAATGTTTCTGTAACGCCCCATATTTTGACTCAGGCATGTTATCACTCACACTTATTACACTATATTTACATATTATCTATGGACTCAACTATATTGAGTAAACTATATTTTGACATGTTATATGTGGTTATATACTGATTATGATGTTATCATGCTTATGCTTTGATTATGATATTATTATGTTATCGTTCTTATATCGATGTTTTGATTATGATGTAACGATGATTAACATGATTATGTAGATGCGCTGATTATGATGTTATCATTTTTATGATGTTACTGTGCTCATGTGATTACTATGTGGTAGTCATCATCAGATTCCTTTATTTCATAACAGAAATGTATATTTGATTGTAATTCTTGATATGAGATGATATGTATGATGGGGTACATGGGTACCCACCCATGATGCAATCATTTTTATGATTGTATGTGATGGAAGGAAATAATTTTTATAATATGAACCAACTATTGATTTAATATTTTTATGAATGCATGGTTGCATAGTGCTAAAATGCAGGATACAGGGGCTATGTAATAGTCGGGTACGTGATGTGAAGTATGATGTACTACATATCTTTGATCGATCCTTAATTTCCAAAGTGATGATACGATGACACGTACCAATAAACTCGATAGTAGCACAATGTGGTTTGATGGGGTATAGACCAAGTATGTTGAGAGGAATGGATGTATTTCCCACCCTATGTCACTATGATACCCAAGGTCATGGGAGGGCAGTGCTGAGACACGCTCCCCAAGTTGTTGTGATGACGATGGTTGAATGCCTACTAGGAGAGGCTAGGTTCGCTAGTCAGTCGATGCTACCGCTCTCAGGTTCTGTGTGGGAAGGTCAGTGCAGCTAGAATCCACTTTGTACTAGCAGAAGAAGGAAAGGGAGGATGCGGATGTAGGTTAGAGTGGGACGACATATTAGTCATCATTGTTGAGGGTTGGACATTTTATGATACTGAATTAGTGATGGTAGGTACCAATCTTGATTGAATGATTAATAAGAACATATAACTGTTAAATAACTCTGAATGTCAAAGAAATCATATTATATCTCTATACTTGTACTATTGCGTGAAATAATATTAGTATCAGCTAGAAATCAGGTGGTTTGGTTATAGTACATGTGTAGTCTGTGAATGTACTCACCATACATGCACACCTCACACACGCACTCTAGTATGAATATACAATTACATAATATGTCAGATAATCATATAAGTTGTAATAAGCAACCAAAATGATTTGTGTATTGATCAATTCAATTAATGGATGTTTAAGATGTTAGGTCATGTGTATGAATGAGTCAACAAAACTATTTGTTAATTGTGTAAAACAATTAAGAGAAGTATTGTCACTATGAAATATTAATTGAAAAAAATTAACCTTGGATAGTTGGATGGGTTAACTAGTAATCGTGATTTATTTAAACCTGTAAATGTACCTAATTTATTAAGAAACAATGTAATAGATTAGTGCCATAGTACTTTACAATAAATAGATACATGTTGTAATGTCCCCAAAAATTGAAAAAAATAAAATTAGTAGGCTAGTAAATCTACCTATGTAGAACATTATTTAACTTTTGGAATAAACGTACATTAAATGTACCACTGTTTTGGTTGTACGTTGTTCTTACATTTTACTATCTTGCTCTTAGTTAGGAATGTGACTCTATTTTACTTTTGAATTCATGGTGTTGATTGCTACTTGTTTCTTATGGTTGTACTTTGATGTATATGTGTTATTTACTTGTTTATATACTTGTTCATTTCTGTGTAAGTTTACTGCTTATTTACAAGGTCCTCACTTAACTTTGTTTGTAGAAACAAAGTGGGTAAAGTGGTGGGATTCATTCTCCCATAAGACTGTTCGAAAGGTAAAGTGTTTACTTGTTATGTAGGCGTACTTAGTTCGGTTTGAACTAAGGTTCCTCTTTCATTTCTCTAATATCCCTCTTGTATACCCTAAATATTTTGTAATTATGATTGGTGTTGTATGTGTTTCTGGTTAGGAGCTTAAGGCCAAGGCCCCACCAGATAGACCTTGTAATTCTATATGAGTCAATTCCCTAAGTGGTAGACTTAGGTGACTTAAAGTCATTGACGCAACTAGAGGATTTGGCAATTAAAATCCACTAGGGAAAAAAGTGAATGGTTAGGGATCCATAATATTCCCCTAGTACGCAACCGAAAAGGGAAAAACGTAAGTGTAAAACCCAATCCTCATGCAAAATTTTAGGGGAAAGTTAATAACGCGAGAGGGATGGAAAACATGTGTGACTAGAACAAGGATGGTGGGTGAATTCCATTAAGGGATCGGTAAAAGGTTAGTCGAGCCTTGGGAAATAAAGAAAGATCAACAACTCACTCGATGACCTAAACTCCTAGGCATCAACCTAACTCACGATGACGCTAGTTTACTCGGTAAAAAAAGTAATCAATCCTTATGACCCCCTTTTGCTATTAAGAAAAAAGAAAGAAAGATGTCTTACTAGCTACAACATTAAGAACCAAGGGAGTATGTGCAATACCTTACTAGCATAGATGCAAACTATATGTACTATATGGAAAATACGGGTATAATTTACTGCTAGAAATCATACAGTAGATATAACCAAATATTTATACATGAGTTATATCATGAGAACAAAAATAAATCGAAATTATAAATATGTATGATCATAGATATATATTTATAATAACATGAGATATAACTAAATATTTATATATGAGTTATATCATGAGAACAAAAAGAAATGGAAATTATAAATATGTATGCTCATATTTATATATTTATAATAACATGAGATATAACTATATATTTATATATGAGTTATATCATAAAAACAAAAAGAAATGGAAATTATAAATATGTATGCTCATAGATATATATTTATAATAACATGAGATATAACTAAATATTTAAATATATGAGTTATATCATGAGAACAAAAATAAATGGAAATTATAAATATGTATGCTCATAGATATATATTTATCACATATTTATAATAATATGAGATATAACTACATATTTATATATGAATCATATCATGAGAACAAAAAGAAATGGAAATTATAAATATGTATGCCCATAGATATATATTTATAATAACATGATATATAACTAAATATTTATATATGAGTTATATTATGAGAACAAAAAAAAATGGAAATTATAAATATGTATTCTCATATATATATATATATATTTATAATAACATTCATAAGATATAACTAAATATTTATATATGAGTTATATCATGAGAAGAAAAAGAAATGGAAATTATAAATATGTATGCTCATATATATATATATATTTATAATAACATGAGATATAACTATATATTTATATATGAGATATATCATGAGAAAAAAAGAAGTGGAAATTATAAATATGTATGCTCATATACATATAGTTACAATAACATGACCTCATCATACGCAGTGACGTGTAAATCAACTTGGGGCAAAAGAATTACAATAAAATTAGAATAATTATAAAAATAGGGTTTTGTAACAAGTGTAAAAGCAAATGGACATGGGGATTTCTAGGCAATAATGAGTAATTGAAGGCTGCAATTTCCTTGGAGGAAATCATGGTCTTTATTCCCGTAATGAGAAGGTAATGCCAAAGTGTCTTAAAAATTTGCAGACATAGGAAGAGCAGTTGCGCCACTTGGCTCTTGGATAGCTAAGAGTGAGGGGGCAAATTTATTATGCCCAACGGTTATCAAACTTTGGATAGAGAAATCCCTGCCTTAAAAGAGGGATCTCTGCGCCTTCTTGGGGAACAAATTTGAAAGGGAAAGATCTTTGTTCAGCATGTGGGAAAGGCACAGCCTCTTATCACACCATTACTTTTTTGCATTAGGGGAACCTCCGTAGAGGCAATAGATCATGTAGTTAAGAAGCACCGTATCCTCCCTTGTTTTTGCAGTGCGTATCGATGGTCATACAGAGAGAGATGGGCGTATACCTCACGGGATGGAAAGTTTGGATTATGGACATATTATCTCCCTCATTCCATCGATAAGGATTACATTTTTCATTACATTGATATATCTATAATTGGTTAATGACTGCAAGAACTGCAAGTCTCATATATAGAGAAAAAATGTTTATCTGAATACAAGGATGCCATATTAATTTCAGTTATATATTGTTGATATTGTGGCTCAGTGTCTTCCCAGACCAAAGTAGAATCGAATTTTTGAAAATGTTTGACTGATAAAACTTTTTGATTGTTTGATATTAAAGTCTTGAAACTTTTCTTGAGTTGAATCTTTTGAAAACATTTTGGATTACTAGTAATTAAAATATAGAACCCTGGGATTACACTTTTAAAGTAGCAGAATATCTTAACCTTGGAGGTTTGTACCTTACAAGAGTCCTCATTTGCTTAACTATTTTGTCGGATGCCCATCGATAGTTCTTCCAACTGTTGGTATTTTACCGATTTATGAGAAACCCTCAACATTGGTTAGAAAGTGCGTGCATTCCCTTATTTGCATTGTCAATCCCTATGGACTACCCATAACCTCTTGCAAAATAATGTATCAAGAAAACCTCTTGCAAAACTATATCCGGATTTCCATGAACCTAGGTTTTCTTTTGGAACCAAAGGCTTGGTCATAATGGTGATCTGAAACTTAGCATGTCTCCTAGGTCTTCTTTTGGACCTGAACCCTTGGTATTATTACAATCTGGAACTTAACCTGGTTCATGCAATTTCCCTATTTTCAAGTTGGATCTAAATGCAGTCTGAATGCTTGCATTTAGTATGATTTGAACTTACCATGGTGCCTGAAAATTATTTATAAGATCTACAATGGTATAGGATTATAGATTTAAGAAGTTCCGAATGGTTGTGAATTTAATAGCGTGATTTATGTGTAAAGGATAATCCTTTTAGTACTGCATCGATCCATGCATAACATCCTAAATCGTTAAAGTGT
This sequence comes from Pseudotsuga menziesii, assembly GCA_001517045.1. Taxonomy (NCBI): domain Eukaryota; kingdom Viridiplantae; phylum Streptophyta; class Pinopsida; order Pinales; family Pinaceae; genus Pseudotsuga; species Pseudotsuga menziesii. The sequence continues at coordinate 87,486 of LPNX010935804.1, read as the reverse complement.
GGCCTTAAGGGAAGAGGCGACCCTTAGTTATTGTGTGTTTTTTGACTTAAATAGATATCAATCCATGCATTGGGGTAATCCACAGAATTGAGAAGTTGATTTTTACTAAGATTTAAGGGAGTAATACCTTAAGAGAAGAGACCCCTCTCTTTTATTTAAATATTATAACAAACCATCTGAATACATATATGGGCTACTATTCTATAATTTATAGGTTAGTTTGGAACTCAACATACTTTAGTCAAATGCTTTGAATTTCGTTCTACCTGATTGGAGAGCATGATTGAGCTCCATGTTATCAAGGGTTTAATAGTTAATATAAATATTGTGTTCCCTTGTCCGTGATTAAAAGGAAGGCCTTGCTGTAAGGCTGATTTGTGATATAAATGTTCTCTGTGAAAGAGAGATTGAGGAAATGGAGAATAAATTGCAGCTAATGTACTACGGATTTGTAATCCTCTTGAAGAATAAAATAATAAAAGATAAATAGATTTTGGTGGACGTGACCCTTGGATGGGGTGAACCACATATATTTGACGTATTGTATTTCTCTTATATGTACATCTTGTATTGCATCTGTGTTGTATTTGATTTTGTTTGATATTGAGATACAAATAATGTTTTCTATTTAAGTGAGAACTCAATTACTACTTGCTTAATAAATAAGTTGATTTCTTGATATATAATTACATGAATGTGAACAAGGTTTGAATGCACTAAGGAATAGCCATGAACTTATGGAGCTAATAAATAGTCTCTTAAAGTGTTACTATCTAGTATGGAACAATAGAATGAGTCATAATTAAGTAATGTAGCAATTCCTAAAGTAAAATTTGGATCGTTGGTATCACCTTAACGCATGCGTTAATGGAGTTGTTACTTATAAGTGATATGACCTTTTATTGTTGATAAAAACATACATTAGAGGAAATTTGAGGTCTAAAATGGTCCTCCTAAGGAAAATGATAAAATAATAGTTAAATTAATAAAATAATAGTTAAAATAATAAAATAATATTTATTAATTTTGGAGAAAGAATGAAAGAACTACTTTTGACATATCTCCATGTAAGGTTTGCTGAGATTCCACACTGAAGATTCATGGCATCTAATGGAGAATCTATGGTGAGAAATTTATTGTCGATGTTTTGAGCCAAGCGTGACTCATCTTGAGGACATAGCAATGCCTAGGGATTGTTCCTCTTTCATTGGTGCATTAATATAGAAACCGTCACTTGAGAGGTGCCGACTAGGTTTGTCTTGTCGAAAGTCAATTTAGGGTTTTATTTTATTGTGTTATTATTTATTTTTTAATTTCAAAATTTTATATTATTTGTAACCCTAATTAAATTTTTTTAAAGGTTATATTAATAATTATATTCAATAGTTAGGGTTATAAAGTAGTTTATTAATATTAGTAATATAAATGTTAGTTTGGATTAGAAGAGCTAAATAGTGGTTTATTTAAAATTAGTTTTATTAATATTAATTAATTATAGTCCATGAATTTTAATGGTTTATTTTATTTTATTTTATTAGACTAATTCTAGTTTATTAATTTAACAATTTAATAATCAAAATTTAAAAAAAAATTAATAATCAAATTTTTTAATAATCAAATTTTATTTAATAATCAAATTTCAAAAAAAATTTAACTTTTATTTTAATAGTGCATTTGTTTTTATTTTAATTGTAAAGCTTTATTACAAAATATACCATACTCTTTCATTTTATTTTGATTCTAATTTTAAATTTAAATTTTTTTTTTCCAAGAAAAAAAAGCGTAATTTCATTCATCTTTCGAGATCAAAATTACATTCTGTAGATTCACTTAAAGTGAATTTCAATATCCAAAAACTGATACCTATAAAGAGGCTGTAAAGTATTCTATCAAATATATTCTAAGAGAGCATACGTAGATGCCTTTTCAGTGAATATCTTCCGTTACATAGGTCCCAAAATATACAAAATTTTGCTGCAGATTGTCTTTAAACAGTTTATAATTTTGCAAAGTGTCAGCTGTTCCTTAAAATTCAAGAGGACATGTAAAGTTCAGAGAAGTTCTATAAATGGCTTGTGATAGAATTCCTGGGTTCTGCCATCATTTGTTTCTTTCACCGTCCAAGTACCCGCTGCCAACTAGAGCCCTTCCTTGGAAGCTTTGTCCGCTTCCTTGTTGTTTTCCCTGTATACATGCCGGCAGGAAAAGGAGTCAAATTGATGGAGGAGTAGCCTGATAGAATATAGAATATGAGCTAATCTCAAATGCCTGCATTCTTGAGTCTGATTGATCCAATTTATTACATTCAATGAGTCACCCAGAAAATTAAGTTCATTGCACCCTTTTTCTAAAGCAAATATCAGAAGAAGCTTGAGGCTCATTAACTCTGCATAGTTATTTGTGCCCTCCCCTAGTCCCATAGACATTAAAAAATAATGTGACTCTGTTAAGAACAATACTGTGCCTCCTCCATAGAAATTGTTTTGGGCTGCCCCATCAAAATATGCCCACGGAGTCGTTCTGTCAATTTCCACCTCAAAAAGCCTTCATTCTCTAGCCACCCTTATATGCTCCGGATATGATTTATAATAAACCACGGATAGAGCACCTGTGATTTCCAAAATGCTTGGAATGTCCTTAAAAATGGCCTTATTACGGGCAAGCCAAATCCCCCAAATGACCAGCAGAGGTAAGATCTTATGTTGCTTGTGTGGTGTCCTCCGCCACCAAGAATCCCACGCAGCCCTTACTGAAGCCCCTTCCCATTGGAAAATGAAGCCAACCAGTGTGGAAACTTCCCTCCAAACTTTAGTCGTGAATGAACAAGTAAGAAACAAGTGATACGTGGATTCCAGCTCCCTTTTACATAGCACACACCAGCCTGGTCCCTGAAAGGATCGCTTCTGCAACACGTCCCAAGTGGGTACCTTGTTGTTTAGAACACACCACATAAACAACTTTGTTTTTGCTGGACATGTAAGCCTCCATAGTGGCCTTCACCACCAGACTTCTTCCCTTAGTTCCACCCCTGCTCTTAGACATAAGTACCCAGCCTTTGGTGTATAAATCCCCTCCGGATCAGCCTCCCACACCAGTGTGTCTTCTTGGTCAGAAAGTAGAATATTCACCCGAACCAGTTCCCTAAGGTAATGATCCATAAATCCAGTCTCCTGTTCCCCCAGCCCTAATGAATTAGCCCTTCTCCAGTATTGAATCCACGGTTCATCAGGCCTTGGATCAGCTAGGTGGTTTAGAGTAGTGATCCCTCTTTGGCCTAATGCTTCAATTACATCATTAGGAAGAAGGCGCTGTTGGGTGCTTCCCAGCCAAGGGTCCCTACCAATCAAAACACTTTCCCCATTTCCCACGTCCCACGCAAGATTGTTTTTTATCAAATGAAAAGATTTTACAATCGCTTTCCATATCACCGAGCCCCCTGAGTGAGATTTCTTGGGGTTTCTGATCCAATCTGTAAGGCCCTCTCCTGGGAGGTATTTCTGTTTAATCACCTGAGTCCACAGGATACTAGACTTCACCAACCTCCACCCTCCCTTGGTAGCCAGAGCTTTTGAAAATAAAAAGATGTCCTTAAGACCCCACCCTCCAAGTCCTTTAGGGATTGCAATCCTTTTACAATTAACCCATGGAGTTATCTGATCTTCCTTTTTACCACTCCATAGAAATCTGAAGCATACCCTCCTTATCCTTTCAAGAATCCCTTTCGGGATCCAGGATAAAGACATCCAATACTTCGGAATTGCCTCCAAAACCGCTTTGACTAAAACTAATCTTCCTGCTCTAGAAAGCCACTTGTGACTCCAAACCATTAGTCGCTTCTCTACCTTCCCTACCAACCAAAACCAATCTTATTTCCGATACAAATTTGCTTTCAGAGCGAAACCAAGGTACTTTAGCCCTTCATCTAGTCCTGCTGTATTGAAGGGAAAGAACCTCATAAGATCAGCCTCCTCTTCCGGTCTTAACATATGGGTAGTCAAAGAATATTTGTCATTATTAATCTCCATTCCAGTGGCTTTTGAGAAAAGTTCCAAGATCTCCTGGAGTACTCTAGACTCTCCTCTAGTGCCTGAGCAGAAGATCAGAACATCATCCACAAAGAGTAGATGTGTAATATTTAAATTTGGAGCTATCTGAATCCCAGTGAAACGACCTTCATCTTTGGCTACTCTTATTGCCCTGCTAAGTCCTTCAGCAACCAAAAGGAAGAGTAGCGGAGACAAAGGGCAGCCTTGTCTTAGACCTCTCTTGGCATGAAAAAAGGGGGAGGCCGCTCCATTGATCAGCACAGAAAAAGAAACAGTAGTTATACAAGACATTATCCATCTTATGAAATTGATGCAAAAACCTAGATGAGTTAGAAGCAACCTCAGATAAATCCAGCTAACTTTGTCATATGCCTTAGAGAGGTCAATTTTGAGAATTGCCTCCTTCAGCCTCTTGGTATTTATGCTATGAAAACCTTCCTGAACTACCCCTATTGCCTCATGGATCTGACGCCCTTCCAGAAAGCCAAACTACTCAGCTGAGATATGTTCTGAGAGGATAGCTTTCAGTCTTATAGCAATTACTTTTGAAATTATCTTGTAGACACAGTTGCACAAGGAGATAGGTCTGAAATCATTGAGGGAAAGGGCATTATCGGACTTTGGGATGAGAGCAATAAAGGTGGAGTTGAAACTGGCCGGGATCTAGCCAGACGACCTTGAATCTTCTATCACCTGCAATAGATCCTTCCCCAGGATATCAAAGAGATCCAGAAAGAAATCAATCATCCAGCCATCTGGCCCTAGGATTTTATCTTTCTGAAAACTGGCCATAACCTTCTTAAGTTCTTCTTCTGATACTTCCTTCATAAGATCCCTATTTCCCGTCTCATCCACAAAGCGTGGAAACATCTGAGCTATTCTAATGACCTCTTCTATTGCATCCTGTTGAGGTGCTTTGAATAGATTCTGAAAATGATTCACCTCACATCTGGCCTTATCTTCAAAAGATACATGGGTAGTACCCACCTCATCCTACAAGATCCAAATGGTATTTTCCACCTTCCTTCCTCTGGCATAAGCATGAAAACATTTTGTGTTGTCATCCCCACATTTCACCATATAGCTCTGCTTTTAAGTCTCCACGCTTCCTCTCTTTCCAATAGCAGAGTATTGCGTCTTCCCTCCAACCTTGACAAGGCCTCCTTCGACTCTTGTGAAGAAAAACCACCACCTTCTCCTTCATAGATCAGCAGAAGTTCTGCTTCAACCTTTTTCAACTCAGCATCTTCTCTGCTTCTCTTCGCAACTTCCCAATCCTTGATAAACACTTTTAACCTTTTAATATTGTCTGCAAACTGCAAGGCAGTTGATCTATCATTTCCCCCCACAATAGGGTTCCAGTGTGTGAGAAAGAGATTTTTGAAGGTCTCATCCTGTAGCCAAGTTTTATTGAATTTTAATGGGCTCGGGGGATTGATGGGCCCCTTTTTGATTTAAAAAAAGATAGGGAAATGATTAGAAAGTCCCCCACTACCCACCCATTGTCTAACTAAGAAGAATCTGTCCACCAACTGCTTTGCTACCAGGAAACGGTCTATCCTTTTAGCCACCCTAGCATCCCCACTTCGATTGTTTCTCTAGGTTGGATTTAGTTTAACAGGCTCAATATCCAGCAAACCCTTCTCCACCAGTTTCTAAAGGAAAAATCCTGCCAAGGAATCCACCTGGGCATGGGGACCCCAGACCTCATTATGTCCCAACGAAAAATTAAAATCTCCACCCAACACAAGTCAATCACCATTCACCAAGGGATTTTGTAACAAGGAGTCCCAAAAAGGGGCTCTGCTCAAATAAGGCCCATAGACATTAACCACAGTTAATGACATCCCCAAATCTTGAGAAAACACCTCAACACCCAGCACAGCATCCATCCCCCAAGCAGTTACCAACTTCACGCAACAATTCTTCCATCCCACCGCCAAGCCTCCTGAACGACCTTTTTCATCCAAAGTAACAAAAGACCAACCAAGTATCCAGCTTTCCAGCCTCTCCTGGATCACCTCTCCTACTCCTAAAGTCTCTTGTAGCAAAATCACATCCGGGTGTTCAAGAGTAAGCACCCTAATGAAGGATGATTTCTTAACAGGCCCAACCAGGCCCCGACAGTTGAAAGACATGAGTTTCATATTCTACCTTTTCTCTTGGCCTTCTTCGCTCTAAGGGCCTTTTCAATCGATTGTTGTTTTCCTTCCAGAAGATCCTCCTTGGCTCTAGACTGAGCCTTGAATAGGTTTGTCTTTCTGCCTCGACCTCTGAGCCTTGAATAGGTTTGTCTTTCTGCCCCGACCTCTTCGCGCAGGTGAAGAAACTTTACCCAACCCAAAAGAACGATTTAGACAAGATCTTAGAAAGTAAGCCGAGTCCGTAGATTCTGAAGGGGAAGGATAGGACTCCTCAGGAAGAATTTCGGGGTGTGGTTCCAAAACAGCAATGGAGGGCTCTTCCACAGAAGGGATAAGGTCAAAGGTGGTAATTCCAGCAGCAGGATGAGCATCCAAACCCCAGGCGACCTCAGCTGGGATAAAGGGCACGGGAAGAGGCATAGAGGGACCAGACTGACCCGATAAGGAGAGCTTCCTCAATCCTTCTATCCAATCAAATCCTAGAAAAGAAACATCGTTCAAGAACAAATTTACATTTGAAGAAAAGGATAAAGAGGAAATACCCAGGCGAGTAGGATCCCCAGGAGAAATAACATTATCCGGGATTGAGGCCTGAGATGACTGTTCTGAAGGCCCTTCGTCCACCACATGGCCTGAAGGGATCGGGTCTTCACAAACCAGATCATTGCCCAAATCATCCGTTGAGGTCTGAGCATTACCATGAGTCACAGCAGTCTTCTCAGAAGTTCCCTCTCAAGAAGCCAGTGCACCTTTCCTTCTGCTACCATTGAGTGTATGCACCGGCAAAGTACATGTCAAAACCGGGTGCCCATAAGCATGACATCACCTGCAACAAAATGGAACATTCTCGTAATCCAGTAATTAAGGGATGATCACCAGCCCCCAGTCCAGATTAATGTATTCAGCCAAACCCTCCCTGAGATTTATATTCACCAAAATACGAGATACCTTCTTCTCATTAGTTTCTAAATAGGATAAATCCACCTCCAGAAAGGTCCCTCGAATATCTCCAATTCGCCTGAAATGATACAAATCCTAGAAATGAAGGGGAAGCGCTGGAAGTCTCACCCAGATAGGAATTACATCCACCCTTTCTTTGCTAGCATCAAACAGAGGGTGCCATGGTTTCAAAAGGACATGTGAGTGATCGATATGCCAACTTTTGTTCTGAATCCATCTGAGGTCCTCCTCCTTCACCAAATTGATCGTAAACCAGCCCCTGTTCAGCATCTCCACCACCGGTACATAACCTAGCTGATCACCCCAAGAAACCGCAGCCCAGTCCTGAATGGTCTTCTTAGCAAAATTCCTCCCCATAACCCTCCCTAACAGAGTGCATTTCACCATCTGCAGCACACCATCCCAGGCTAAATATTCTCCCACCGCATAATTTTGAACCTGCTTCATTTTATCCCAATTCCTCCGGTGTCTCTTTGCTGAACCACCATCCACAACTTGCCGTCCACCAGAGTCACCCGAAACCCCTATACTGCCTGCAGAAATGACCCTTCTAGGGGATTCAAACCCTCGCTGCTCCGCTACACCCAATGGTACCCTCCACTCTTCCTCCGAGGTTTCTCTGCTTGAGCCCTTTCCCTGCAGGACCTGCCCAGTTGCCACCTGTTCAAAACCCTCCACTACCTCAAACCCTCCCTGAAAGCCTAGTGTCCAAAACCCTAAGTTCTGGGAAAAGAAGACACCAGCCTCCCGCCAGCTCGGGCTTCCCAACAAATCAGCAGGCAATTGGGAGAAGGAATCCGCATGTGATTCTACCGGAAACTACTCCACCGGCGAGAAAACGAGGAAGTCTGGGGGAGAGGTAACGTCTTCCAATCTCGAAGGCACTAAACAAGCCGATTCTAGGTCCTCCTGTCCCATTCTAGGGATATCCACCCCCTGGTCCATCAGCCCTCCACCTGGCACATCCCATATGTCAGAACTCTCTAACCTGTCACTAGAATAATCAACAGCGTCCAAATCCTCCTTTACTGCCAGCAAAGAAAACTGTAACAGTCACAAAACCCTTCAAGCTTCCTCAAGCGTCAACAAACCCTAACTGCTCATTCACAGTTCAGACCCCTAGCCATAGCTAGAGGCCTTGACCGGCCGTACCCCTCCCTGACAAGGTACTCCATGGCCGTCACCTTCAGCTTGAACCCTAGCTCCTCCGCTGTATCCATTCTCCCCATATGCATTGTTCGAATTTACAATCATCTATTCAAATTTAATTATTTTTTATTATAGTCAATTTAATTAATTTACTTATACTTTAGTTAACTTTTAATTTTATTTTAGTTTTGATTTTCATTTTAATTTTTATATAATTAGTAATAATTTTTAATTTAATTAATTTTTATCTTAGTTAAGGATTTTTATTTTATTTAATTTTTATCTTAGTTAAGCACTTTTTTAAGGATTTTTATTTGAATTAATTTATTTTAAGTTTAACTATTAGGTTTTTAATTCTTATTTAGCTTAGTTAGCTTAGGTAACCAGGATCAGCTAATAGATAGCCTGTCATCTCTATTTAGGCACTTAGGGTTTTTTACTATCTCAATTGCCTCTCTAATTCTTCTCCTTGACCAGTTGTAGACTTGCGCTAACACTTGCATATCCTCGACTTTAATTGGGTGTTTTCTGTTATGCGAGTGTTCTACTAAGGCTAACTTGTGGGTTCTATTGAGATGGATATCTGCACAGTGTTCTTTAACCCTAGTTCGGATGGACTATCTTGTTTCACCTATGTAGGCTTTCCCACATTCACAATGAATGAGGTAAAACCTCTTTTTAAGACTCAGGTCAACTGGATATTTTACTGACCTAAGTAGCTTTCGAATGTTGTTAGGTAGGGAGAACACCGAGTCAATGTTCTTCTTTTTTAGGTGTTTGGCTATTTTGTCTGTAGTCCCTTGAAGACAATAAATTTTCTCACCGTGGATTCTCCATTATATGCCATATCTCCATGTGCTTTTACTCAAATTTCGAGTGAGAGAGCTTCTTGGATGCAGAATTTAATTCCACATCCTACGAGTACCCACACTGCATACTTTTAACGGACATCTTTATCCCAAAAACAATAAATACCTGAAAAAATGTGATGATGATATCATCATCACGTTTTTTCAGGAATTTCTTGTTTTTGGGGTAGCATGGTACATCAAAATTATGCAGTGTGGGTTCTCATTGGATGCGGAATTAAATTCCTCATCCAACGAGCTCTCCCGCCTGAAATTTGAGTAAAAACAAAGGGAGATATCTCAAAAATACGAACAAAAAAAGTAGTTTTCTTTTATGACAAATATTTCAATTCAACCATTAAGATTGACTCATTTTATTTAAATTCTATTGGTTCTTGAATTCCAACTCACAAAATTTATTTTTGGTGCGTTTTCTTATACGGCCCATTTTAGACCCCAAATTTCCTCTAATGAAGGTAGGAAATGGGAATGAGTTTTGATTTCAAAATAAAGAATTTATATCCCGATCTAAAATTAAGTAATCAATATTTCCACCATGGTGTTGATTGGGAAAAATGCTATTATATGATCATACACTCTCAAAAGATTAACATGACTGTCCTTTTTGGTTATAGTAAAAAGCCAAAAATGTACTCCATTCTTTCGAGAATTTACATAAGGAATTTGGGGTGTGTTACAAATGGTATCAGAGCTAAAGTGACTATCAGAGCTGAAGTGACAATAGTCGGACCTATTTGGGCTCAGCATGAAATTGGAAAGTAGGAAGATTTTAAAACCTAACTAATCCAATGAATTTGTCTTTGGATGCATGGCAATGATGAACTAGGAAATAAGTCATGTGAGCAGGCCGACAAAGATGGAAGGAAGTAACTATGAGGATAAGGTAACGGAATAGCATGGCAAAGGTATGCATGCTATTACATTATCAGTGGATTAAAAACAAAAATGTGCAAGTAATTCTTTCATCTTTTCATAAAGGTTATGTTTATATTACACCCTTACCATGGGAGGACGGACTACAAACTTTACTCCTGATTCATTAAGGAAGATAGTCCTTTCTTAGAATTGTCTCTAGTGATAAATATATATATGGAAATTATATCCTCATACTAATGAACACCTCTTTAAACATAAGGCACCAACTAGATAGGTAACAAGCTATGGGTGCTTGAGGAAAGAAAAATGCACAAGTTCCTAGCAATAAATGGTAACAGTTATATAACAACGTAAATTGTAATAATGATTACTAGGAAATAATGAAAATCATGTGTCTACTTTACTTTGTGAAAAGAATTTGAAATTTTCAAATATTTTCAAAGTATCCCAAAACCCTAAGTGTTGGGTAATGTGGAAATCATCAGTGCTTGAGTAAAATATGAAGACACCCTTCATATATAAGGAAGGTTGTAGGCATGAGAAATGTTAGGCTTATCTTTAAGTTGTGGTTAAAACTAATTAGTAATTGTTCAATGTAATGTTAAGAACAATTCTTACATGCAGAATGTAATTTAAAAAGAAGTCTAAAAAAAAAATGCTAAATTGTTAGCTGCAAAAGTATAGGGGGTAACCTAGCAAAACAATACTCCTTAGGGTATTGATATATTCCATGTAATGTGTGATACCACTAGTATAGTATCTAACATTGAAATTAGAGGATTGGGAATATTAAGTAAAGTACCAATGTGTACTCTTTTACGATTATGTTCTCGTATTAAAAGGTGAGCTAGAGAAATTATGTACTCATATGTAAGTAACGTGATCTAATATATTACATCATAATCCCATCATGCTAAAAAAAATTGCTTATTTTGACACATGTGGAAGTACAAGTGTGCTACATCAACATTGAACTTCTTGCGAAAAACATGGGTTGATTTAGGAGAAATGGTGTTCTAAACATATTGTTACGTGTGATGAACATTATCAATTATTGTTTTATGAAAGTTTTAACATGTGTGTATTCATGGCTTGCAGAGGGTTACTAAAAGTACAAGAGAGTCCCAACAAAGATTATAATGTTTCATCCAAGGGTACTAATAGGAAGATAGAGCTAAATATCACTTGATATTCCTATGTCTCCAGCTTACCACTTAGTATTGTTGTGTAGAATTGGATTGTCCCTATCCAAGGACAGATGAGTAAAGATGTTTAATGGCTATTAGTATTTAAAAATGATAAAGGAATGAATTTCAAATAATGTTATGCTCTAACATTGCAGGATTTTTCCAAGAACACTATCAATCAAAATTAACTGTTAGTAAAAATATTCACTCACATAATAATGAAGCTAAGAATGAGTGTTGTTTTACTTTAACTTATTATAAGTTGTCGGATTTTGAGGTTTGTATGAACCAAGTATTAACTGTGGATTATATTATTTATGTACTGTCATTGCAGGGTGTTACTAGGATTATGACCAATGTCATGATTAGATGTACATTATGGAATATAAATTCGCTTGCGCAAACCAGTTGCGCTCAATTGCCCGAAATTGAGTAAGGAGTTATTTTGGATTTATAGGGTTGTATGAATCCTGAATGAAGGTAGAGGTATAAATCATTACAACTTATGAAATGTTGATTAAATTAATGAAACTATTGTTTATTGATAGATGTTAATTATATTTAATTAGCCGTGAATCCGATTCACGAATCGGGACAATGATAGTGAAGTCGTGTTAAGAAACAAAGTTGTGTGTGTCACAAATAGTCAAAGGTTGTAATTAACATCAAATATGGATAAGGAAACTTTATGCTGTGGGAGCACAATGGTGTTAGGAAAATGATTTCCGTGTGAGCACATTAGTGTTAGGCATATATGCTATGGGAGCACAATGGTGTTAGGCAAAGGATTTTCATGTGAGCACATTGGTGTTAGACATATGAAGTGGCAAAAAACTGATTATCTAACTCTACCTTGTTTCTCCTGGACTACAGCGAGGAGGCTTGAGGGGAATCATGAAAGATTTATGATATCAATAGCAAGAGCTAGGAAAAATCTTGACATCTGTAAGATAGGATGTTGATTCATGTCATTAAGGAGAAATTTTTTGACTTGCAGTCAAAAGGGAGAGTAACCTCAGATATAGCCTGGAATTCCACATGGGAATTGGTAAAGTAACTCAAGGGAGAGTTTGAAAATAATGAATGAAAAATGTGTTCACGAAATTCCAAGTAACTAGAATTTCACATGTCTTAATGTATAAATATGAAGAAATACCTGAGGAGGGAAAATTCCCTCGAAGGCGGGGATGAAGTACGAATTTTAAAGTTCTGATTGGAAATTATGTTAATTTCTTAATAAAAGAAAGGTTCTCCTCAAGTTGAATAATAGTTAAGTATACAAATATTGGAGATAAAAACGTCCTCCCAAAATATGAGTAAATATGGATTTCTTATGAATCAATTACATTAAAGTAATTATGCAAATGAATACTAGGAGATGTTCCATAAATTGCAATTGTGGTGTTGCACAAGGATCCTTTGTTTATGTTTTAGGTTGAATTATAATTTATGATGTGTTTTTACTAAATGAATTCTGGGAAGACCCAATCGTGTTACAGGAAACTACAAGTCCTGAACAAATAGCGACTTGTGAATATTAGGAAAGATCTACAGGATCAAAATAGAAAATATGAAGCAAGAAAGGATGACTCAAGAAAGGAAGGAAAATTGTTGAAAAACAAGAACACCAAGGATGGTGTTATTTTTAAGGGGGAAAGGATGTAATATCCCTCTTGTATACCCTAAATATTTTGTAATTATGAATGTTGTTGTACGTGTTTATGGTGAGGAGCTCAAGGCCAAGCCCCACCAGAAATACCTTGTAATTCTATATGAGCTAATTCCCTAAGTGGTAGATTTAGTTGACTTAAAGACATTGATGCAACTAGAGGATTGGGAAACAAAAATCCACTAGGGAAAAAATTGAATGGTTAAGAAGCCATAATATCCCCCTAGTATGCAGCCGGAAAGGGAAAAACGTAAGTGTAAAACCCTAGCCTCCTGCAAAATTTTAGGTGAAAGTTATTAACGCGAGGGGGATGGAAAACGTGTGCAACTAGAACAAGGATGGTAGATGAATTCCACTAAGGGATCGGTAAAATGCTAGTCGGGCCTCAGGAACTAAGAAAAGATCAGCAACTCCCTCGACGACCTAAACTCCTAGGAATCAACCTAAGCCGGGAAGGGGCTAGTTTACTTGGTAAACAAAGTAATGAATCCTTATGACCCCCTTTTGGTGTTAAAGAAAAACAAAAGCGAAATGTCTTACCAGCTACGACATCAAGAACCAAGGGAGTATGCGCAATACCTTACTAACATAGATGCAAACTATACATATGACATGGAAAATATGGGCAGAATTTATCGCGAGAAATCATATAGTAGATATAACTAAATATTTTTATATGAGTTATATCATGAGGAAAAAAAAGAAATGAAAATTATAACTATGTATGCTCATAGATATATATTTATAATACCATGAGATAGAACTAAGTATTTATATATGAGTTATATCATGAGAACAAAAAGAAATGGAAATTATAAATATGTATGCTCATTCTAATGTCGCCAAAAATTGGAAAAAAAATTATAGGCTAGTAGAAACTACCTGAAGGGAATCATTATTACTCATGCGGAATTACATGCACTACTTAACTTTCGATCTCTTCAGAAACTGCTCATATTGTCTTGTTAATCTCTTCTCCATTCAGTGATTATTAGTTTGTTTACTTCTTATGTCTTAATTCTGTTATTTAAACTATTTGTACATCTTAGTTATTACTATCGGTGAGTTAGTGAATTGTATAGTTCATTGATTTACTTCTGCACATGTGTACTCTATTTATTAAGTATAACTAACTTAACTTTGTTGATGGGGATAAAGTGGTGGAGTGGCGGGACTAGTTCTCCCATGAAGATCTGAGAGGTAAGGTATTACCTACTTACGTAGGCTTACTTAGTTCAATCGAACTAAGGCACCTCTCTCTTTTACTTATGCAGTTCATTACTTGTGATGGGATTAGATGTGTAATGTGTTGATAGCCTTGGTTGCCGATAACCTACTGCTAGTTATTACGCTGCCTATCGACTTGGTTTTTCAAACTTGGTAAGTGTTATTATTATCAATTTAGCCATTATGGCTAAATTTCCTAGACATTGATTATTATTCATTATGGTCTTAAATTCGTCATTTTTAGACATCATTAATATCTTTTCGTGCTATGTGTATTTTTACTATAACTTCTTTTTAACATTTCCTATGTTCTTTTATTGGAAGATTATTAATGGTTTGAGAGCAGATCTTTGGATTGATAAATTGAGAGAATTACATGGCATACTTTGTATGCCATGGTGCTTAACCCTAAATGCCTAAATACTATGGTATTAAACCCTAAGTTCTAAACCTATGTAGTAAACCTTATCTACATTCCTAAGCAAAGGTCTTAAACTTGAACTAGCACAACCTATGACTAAGTCACTATGTCAATACTAGCATATTGCAAGCCTTATAATAAGTTAATGTTGATGTTTAAAGTTTGGGGTGAGATAGTATATGGTATGGACCATATATTACAGGGTTTAAGTGATGGTATGAAGGGTGGAGATATTTGATACAATGTAACAAATCGTGACTATGGTAGTGGATTTGTTGAAACGTTAATGGACTCTAGCCTGGTGCATTTAATGCTCTTCATGAATCGTGATAGCCTTCCCTTAGGCTTGGGTCATGATAGCTATGCAATGTATTTGTCATTTGGGGGTTTCATTGTTTGGCTCTGCGCAAAGGTGTGACTGTGGAGGCAACCTCCTACTTGTGAGGGTACGCCTGCATGAACTCTTAATCCTGCACATTAGTTTGGTTTAAGGTTCGTTAAGCTGGAATACTCCTCATCCCCATTGGCTGTTACTTGCAGGTACTGAAAGGAATAGAGGAGTAGCATGACTACGACTCCATTGGATCCAAGCATTACCATCATGACCATGTTAAGCCTACAAATCAAGCTTATGCTTGATTACCTTCAATCCTATGGTAGAGCTACATTTTCTCCTAGATGTTTTGGTTGGGGTTTGATGTTGTAGAGAAATCAATTTCACCTTTGGGCTTGAATATAGACTTGGTTTATTTCTAACGTTGAGGCATTATTCCTTGACTTGTTGCTTAGCCATTCGACTCAGTGTAATCTTATTTTGGTTATGTAACTTACTAACGTTTTGGTTGTTGGGATTTCAAAGCAATGGTGCCATAGCCCATTGGCACCGTGTGTAAAACCTTGTCTTGACCTTCAATGGAAACTGTGGATAGACATTTGGGATTCCAGTGTAAATATATGTATGGTTTTGATAATATGTAATGCTTAAACTTGATAT
Source organism: Pseudotsuga menziesii (assembly GCA_001517045.1). Lineage (NCBI taxonomy): Eukaryota > Viridiplantae > Streptophyta > Pinopsida > Pinales > Pinaceae > Pseudotsuga > Pseudotsuga menziesii. The sequence continues at coordinate 71,944 of LPNX010935804.1, read as the reverse complement.
GTGGTGTATGCGAATCCCTCTTGCATTTTTATTGAGCACTATATTTAAATGAGTTGGGGTTTTTAATGGAGAGAGGAATACGCCTTACCATATGCTTTGTGCGTAAATGCTATTGGTTTGTTTGGTTAAGAAATAATTCGATATCTTGACAGCGTGGGAAAAAGGCCATGCCATCAATGGCATGAGCCTTCCCACAGTACTGCGAAAACTTTTAATTAAATTGTTAATGGTATTTTATTTCTGTGTATTATGGCATTTTAAGTAGAAAGATGTAGACAACGTGGGTGTAGGCCATGTCGTCAATGGAATGTGGCTTCCCATAGGCTGCGATAGTGTAGCGTAGGGTTTAGAATGGTATTGACTATGTATTGTATTTAAAATATTATCTATCCAAGGCTGTGATTGATGTGAGCATTGTGTATTAAAATGTTAGTGGGTTTCGTGGAGTCCAGGGTATGCAGACCCTCGATGGCACTCATTGTTTTTAATGTAATTTGGACTCTGTAATATTTTAAAGGTTTTAATTATAAACGACATCCTGTATATGAATTCGTACATCTTGGCCTGTGTGAAAATGATTATAGGATTTGGTTGTTGTAGGTATAAATAATATGTATGGGTTATTTAATTGATATTGCCTTGGGTCTTGACATCCATGGAGTCGATGTTGCGACATCTATTGGAAATGATGTTTTTAATGTAATGTGATGTATTTTGAAGAATAACACAAGCTGGGCTTGCATGCCCACATGATTCGATTCCTGCTTCTATTGTAATAAATGGATTTTTAAAGATATAATGTATGTGAATTAGGGTGTTTTAATATGGATGTTAAGACTTTAGGTTTTATAGCAGAGTCTTGATAAGGACCACATGGATGGTCACGATATCCCTCTGATTATTAATGTTGTTTTATTAATGTGGAATATTTTTAATGTAATTTTTTATATGACTACAGACCTTGAAAGGTCTTAGATGGATTATTTAATTTTGGAAATGAATGCATAGATAGTTTTTATAGAGATTTATAACTGATAGTTTATTTATATGTATATATAGTTATCTTATAAAATAATAGCTCTGATTGTAAGTAATACCCTAGGGTATCTATATAGTATTTTTATCTCCTTAAAATTACTCCTATGGTTAAATCTACTATAATCTGAAACACTTGTCTCTACTGACAAATGTAACATGTCAATAGAGGTATAAGTAATAGGTCAATAATTAAGTAGCAGATCTAGATTTTCCTAGTCTGCAGTATAGATTTTTGAATATGAAATGAATACATAACACAAATTTTAAAGATGGGAACCTAGCTATATACAACATATGATAAGATTTCCAATCCTAGGAATATTGAAGAGAAATAAAGACCCTAGCAAAAATCTAGGCAGAACGTCAATAACTTAGGGTGAGTAAAATATATAGAAGATTTTACATAGAGCACCCTGCATTTACCCTAGAAATGAATTTTGACATACTAAGAATTCGTACCTGTGATTTATCTTCCTGAAGCTCCTTTATTGGCTGAACCTGCACACTTTTCAAATAACTAGCATTATCAATTTAAGACAAATCTGACCTCTGATTTTGATGACCAAATCACTTGGGAACTACCACGTTCCTCCCAACCATGACCCAGAACCATTCCCGGTTCTAATCCGGATCCCCCCGAGATGGACTCCAACATGCCAGTAGCTTAGAGATCCTAAGGTTGGGTTTCCTATCTAGTTTTCGGATTTTGAATCAGTCCTCTTTTCCTTGTAGGAGAAAGTTCTCCAAGAAAAAACTTGAGAGAAAAAATAGGAAGAATAATAATTCTCCAAGAGAAAAATTAGAACCCCAAGCCTTTGCTTGGATTTAGTATTTATAGATTTAGTCTTTATAGGTGGAATTTTCAGTCAAAGGGGCAGTTAGATCAAGGAATTCTTTTATTTCTTGATTTAACCCTTTTTAATTTACTGGGGTAATTTTCAATTCTTAACCTAGGAACTTTTAACTACTTCCTAGTTAGTCATTCATAGTTATTTCACTATTTATTAAATAATAAATAATAATTGGTGGAGCTTCTCTTCTTTCTTCTTTTAATTATATAATTAATCATAATTAATTTTTTATACATACTATGTATAAAATACATAGTATTAAAATACTTTTTATCATTTTTCGTAGGGCATCATGTATCATGATCCCTAGACTTAACGACACTTCCTTACAAAGGTCAAGTAGATAGATGGCTTAGGTGTACTTTTCTAGGCAAATCTAAACATCCTTGCATGTTGGATTTCCCTCATATAATGTGGTATCTCTTCAGTACTTTGATGAGAATACAGAAATTCAAAATTTCATTTAATCACTTATAAATAAGTATGATGATGATCAATATTTTTCTCGAGTCGTTTTCACTCAGAAGTTATTAAATTCTTTTTAGTAACCCCTAGCACTTACCAGAGTCCATACTCAACACCTATAGCAGGGAGTTACAAACATAGTGCAATTCCAAAGTGTTCGCTCAACACTAAATGCTAGGATGTATTTGTACGATACACCTAGGGATACAATGGCCAAAGATTCGATGCTCCAGAGCTTATGCTCAACATCAACATGGAATACTTCAAAGCTTATGCCCAACATTTCCAATTATATTTTCATGTGTTCCAGAGCTTTATGCTCAACACAAATGTAAGTACTCATGTGCTCCAGAGCCTCTCGCTCAACACAATTCATCTCATTGATCATGTGTTTTAGGGTCCATGCCCAACACAAACATTTAATCAATCATGTGCTTCAGGGTCCACGCCCAACACAAACATATATATACATATATATCATCAACAATTTTCTTATGTCTAATTATACAAAACAAATCATCATGTTTATATGCAGTGGGGTCTTTGATCCAATATAAAATAAAAACATCAATATAATTATCATGATCAATAGGCCTATTCCTATAAATGGTAGGTCCAAAATTTGGGACATTACATCCCTCCCTGCTTAGTACAACACTGTCCCTGGTGTTCTAGGGAATCTGAATGATATCATGAAACAAGGCAGGGTAAGCCTTTCTCATGGTGGCCTCATTCTCCCAGGTAGCTTCATCTACCTCAAAGTGCTTCCACTACACTTTCAATTGGACTACAGTGTTCTTCCGAAGCTACACTTCTCTCTTGTCCAATATATGCAAAGGCTCAGGGGAAAATTATCCCTCAGGTTCCACCTATAATAAGGACTAATCAATGACATGCTTAGTGTCATAAACATATTTCTTTAATAAAGATGCATGGAAAACATTATCACCTCTTACGTGCGCAGGTAATGCTAATTCATAAGCCACTAGTCCTTTCTTGGCCAAAATTTCAAAATTTCCACAAAACCTAGGTGCTAACTTACCACACCTACCCAAGCTCAACGAGCTCCTTTTTTCTTTTACTTTCAAGTAGACATGCTCACCTACTTGATAGTCTTTATCTTTTCTTTTCTTATCTGCATAACTTTTCTGACAGTCTTGTGCCTTGACCTTGGACCTTGGTAACTAACTGTTCCAAGTCCAATAACAGATCAGGCCCTAACATGAGCCGATCCATTGGAGTGTTCCAAGTAACTCGGGTCCTAAACTTCCATCCATAGAGTACTTTGAAAGGACTCATCTTGGCGGAAGCCTGATACCCGTTGTTATATGCAAACTCTGCAAGGTGCAGATAATCTTCCCACTTGTTGGGGTTGTTCATGACATACATTTGAAGCATGCCTTCGACAATTTGGTTTACTCTTTCAGTCTTCCTATCCGTCTACAGGTGATAAGTAGTGCTAAAGTTCAGCTACATCTCTAATCCAAAGAATAAATATCTCCAAAAGTTTTCTGTAAACTTAACATCTTGATCCAAGATAATTGCTTTGGGTATCCCATGCAATCTGAATATCTCTTTTAGGAAGATATCAGCAATGTTCACAGCCTTGTAGGTTGATTTCACGGGAATGAAGTGTGCTTCCTTTTACAACTTGTCAATGACTATGAAGCTGGAATCATTTTGCTTATTTCTTTTCGGTAATCCAATAATAAAATCCATACTGATAACCTACCATTTCCATTCTGAAATGGGCAATGGCTGTAGCAATCCTGAAGGATGCTGGTGCTCAGGTTTAACTAGCTGGCATTTCTGACATTTCACAATAAAAATTACAATGTCAGCCTTTAAATTGGGCCAGAAAAAGTTTCTCTTGATGGCAGATATCATATTTTGATATACTCGGTGCCCTGAGTAGGGTGCCCTATGAAATACTGTGAGGATGATGGAACAAATTTCCCCTCCATCTAGAACATACAATATATCCTTGGACCATAGTATTCCGGAGTCATCCACCTTGTATTCCTTCCATTGTTCAAAAAACCGGTCCTCCTGGACCTTCTTGAGGATTTCCACATAGAACGAGTCAACCTTGTTGGCAGTTCTAATTTTCTCATACAAATCTGCATCAGTTTGACTCAGGGTCACCTCATATACCATATAAGTTCTTCGGCTCAAATCATCGACAACTTTGTTCTCCTTTCCCTTAATGTGCTTTAGTTCAAAGTGATACTCACTTAGGAAAGCCAACCATCTAGAGTGCCTCGCATTTATATCACGTTGATCAAACAAATATTTTAGACTCATATTGTCAGTCTTTAGAAGGAACTAACTTTCCATGAGGTAGTGCCTCCACATCTTCAGAGCGTGGATAATGGCCGCTAGCTCAAGATCGTGCGTGGGATAATTTTGTTCATGTTCTTTTAGTTTCCGTGATTCATAATAGATCACGTGGTCGTTTCATAAGAGGAATCCTCCAAGTCCTTGCTTGCTTTCATATGTGCATACAATGAAATCCCCGTTGGGATCCACAATCCACAAAACTGGTGCGGTCATCAAAAGATGCTTAAGCTTTTGAAAACTTTCTTCACACTTGTTAGTCCATAAGAACTTGTTTGCTTTCTTCTGCAAAGCCATCATGGGGCAAGCAATTCTCAATAAGTTCTCAATGAACTTTTGATAATACCCGGATAAACCCAAAAAGGACCTAATGTCAGTGACACTAGTCGGGGTAGGCCAATCCTTTATGGCTCGAATGTTTTTTGGGTCCATAGCTATCCCTGCCTCGGATATGATGTGACCTAGGTACTATGTTTGTGGTTTGTAAAAATTATATTTACAAAACTTAGCATAGACTTGTTGTTCTCTCAACACTTGAAGTACTATATTGAGAAGGTGTTCTTCATGTTCCTTTTTACTCTTGGAATAAACCAGAATGTCGTCAATAAAGACTAGTACAAACTTATCCAGATACTTACTGAATATACTATTCATCATACACATAAAGTGTGTGGGTGCATTGGTCAACCCGAACGACATCACTACAAACTCGTACTGCCCATACCTCATACGAAAATCGGTCTTGGGAATATCTTCGTCTCTGATCTGTACCTAATGGTACCTGGATCGTAGGTCAATATTTGAAAAGATTTTGGGTCCTCCCACCTGGTTGAACAAATAATCGATCCTAGGGAGTGGGTAACAATTCTTTATAGTCATTTTTCTCAACTAACGGTAATCAATGCACATCCGCATCGTACCGTCCTTCTTCTTTATGAACAAAATCAGTGCTCCCCAAGGGGACACATTGGGTCGGATATACCCTTTCTCTATTAACTCCTACAATTGCAGTTTGAGTTCCACCAATTCTGGTGCACTCATGTGGTAAGGGGCTTTGGAGGCTCGAACTGATCCTGGGGTCAGTTCGATGAAAAAGTCTAGGTATCGTTTCAGAGGTAATTTAGGGATTTCCTCAGGAAACATATCCTTGAATTTTTCAAGAACGGGAAGTCTTCTATACTTTGTTCTCTATCCGACTCTACATCTCGGATGTTCACTGTAAATAACTTGCAGACCTTCCTAACACACTTCTTCACTTGTAAGGCAGAGGTTTGTCTTACAAAAACTTTCTTGGGGATGCCTTGAACCTTCACTTGGTTCCCTTGGCTATTAGTACACAAGATAGACTTGTGTAAACAATCGAGCATGACATGGTGTTGTTCCAACCAGTCCATATCGATAAGAATATCGTACGATCCTAAAGGTAGGACGTTTAGGTTTACCTTATTAAGGAAACCATTCAAGTTTGCTTCACATTCTTTAACAATTTCTGAAACCTTTTGTTTCGTACCGGTGGCTAATTGTACCAGCCAAGTTTTATCATGCTTTACTTTTCCTAACTTGCATAAATCAACAATATTAGGTGCAACATAGCTCCAGCAAGCACCCGGATCAATAAGTATTGAAATAGAGGTGTTCAAGATCTTACCTTCGATCTTGACCATGGTAGCTTGATGGTCCGCCTGTCAACCATCTTATGCTGCATAGATTCGCGGGGTTCCCGCTACATCCTCAATGGTAGGTTCTTCTTGCAGGTTATGCAAGAATCCATTGTTCTTGTTCTTACAATCCCAAGCATAATGTGGCCCATTTCATTTCATGTTAGAATAAACAACCCATAGTTACCTACCTTAGACATTAATTAATTCATTTTTGTCTTATTTTCCTAGCTTCCTATATTCCACTCTATGCAAGTTGTCTTCCACATGTCATAGAAGTCAAACTTCCTAAAATTGAGTCATGGAGTGCTTGGGAAACCTCCTGGAAACCATATTTACCATGTCTTCTTTATTCCAAATCCTCCAAAGCACATATCTGCATTTTCTGCTAAGTTGCCTGTTTTATTGAGAAATAAGGAAAAAGGGAAAGTAAGACTAGGTGTAGTTGACTTGTTTTTTTCCCTCATCATCCTCCATCATTTTCTCCTAATAAAATCATGTATGAGTTTTATTTCCATCCCTTATTATCTTTCCTACTTGACTTTTCCAATTCGTGAGCCTCTAAGTGGATTTGGAAACTGCTTTATGCACCTATGGGGGATTTGACTAGATTTAGTAAGCCTACTTTTTGACTATTTTGAATGGCATCCTTATGCATTCGAATATCTCATGTAATTATATATTGCAGCAGCCTATTACTTCACAATGTTTCCTATTGTGCACTTATTCAACACAGATTAGTGTTATGCTCCAATTTCAGTCTCCTTTGTTGGTAAATTTGCATGTTTGATTAGCAATTTTGTGAGTGTAATTTTTCTATCACTTGGGTTCAATTTTCACATGGTATATTAGCCTTTGTAGATCGATTTCTCTCCTTCCATATTGCTATTGCAGGTTTGACATCTTGATTGGGAGCATATTCTGCTGATTGAAGGGCACAGTTTCTGAGTTATGGATCCATCTCAGAAGATCATCTTGACTCCATTTAATTTCATTGAATGGAAAACAGAGATGGAGATACTATTGAGAGAAAAATATATCTATAGGGTGACTATGGAAACTGAGGCAGAGCCCAATGCAGCTGTAGAGAAAATTAAATGGCACAACAGGAGGGATGAGGCCTATGGTCTTTTGTGTTTGAGCATTTCAAGAGACCTCCTCTTCCATCTTGATGGATTGAAATCACCTAATGAATTGTGGGAGAATCCTATAGATATTTTTGGTAAGACATATGAGATGAGAGGACATCAAATTGAGAATGAATTGATCTCTTTGAGTCCCAGCAGCTTCGAATCCTTGCAACTCTATTTTTCCAATTTTAAAGCCCTTGTTTTGCAGCTAAAACAATTTGGAATTGAAAAGAATGAAGAGAAACTAGTTTTGGCCATACTCTCGAAGCTTGGCCCTAACTATTCAGTGTTTTTTTCAACCTTCCATGCCACCAAGTTGATAGCTCGAGCCTGGAAGATGCCTAAGTTTGTAGAGTTCATGGAATCCCTCACACAAGAACAAGATAAATTGGTGATGATGGGCACCATCAAACCTTCCAAAGACCAAGCTTTGGTTGTTGGAGATTCGAGGGTGGATTGAAAAGGAAAGAATAAATCTAAGAAGCCACCTGAGCAAAAGAGAGATAAGAACAAGTCTCAAGAGGAGCCCCAAGGTTCCAAGAAGAATTTCCAGAAGAAGAAGAACAAAGGAAAAATGAGCAAGTGTGTATACTGTAGTAAGGGCTATCATCCTGAGAGATCCTGTATGAAGAAGAAAAATGACATGTTGACCCAAATCCTAGAGAAGAATAACATATCCCTTCCTGATTGCTCAAAGAAGAGGGAAGGAGGATCAAATTCAGAGGACATAGAGAGAGTACATGCTTTGGTTGCTGGCACATCAAGCTCACCTAGCTTCATTATAGACTCTAGAGCTTCTAGACATATGGTTTCAACCAAGGAGGCATTCTCCTCTCTTTACATGTCTAAAGGTCCACCAATAGTGCTGGGAGATGACTCTCTCACTCACAGTTTGGGGAAAGGAAGGATTGATCTTGACCATGGTAAGTTCAATAATGTGTTGTACATTCTAGTTCTTGCCTCTAACCTCTTGTCAGTGTATTAGATGACTCACACAGGGTCTCCAAAGAAGTTCATCTTCTCCCCTAATGATGTTGAGATCATAGAGATCTCGAATGGTAAAGTTAGTGCAAAAGTTGTTGTAGATCGCACTTCGAAGGTATACATGTTTTCACATTTTCTACCCTACTCAAACCCCTCTGCTCTTCTGATTCATGCTAATGTGGAAAGAAAGCTTTGGCATTAAATATTTGGCCATCTTACTATGAGTATATTTCTTATGTGAGTGAAAAATATATGGTCATAGGGTTACCAAAGATTAAGTTTTCCAAGGGAGTCTGTCAAGGTTGTATCCTAGGAAAACACCCAGAGCACAAATTTGAGAGAGCTAGTCATGAGAGAACCTATGCACCTATTGAGTTGATCCACAGTGATGTTGCTGGTCCATTTATGCATATGTCCATGAGTCAAGACAAATATGCATTGACCTTCATATATGACTTTTCTAGGTATTGTTTGGCTTACTTCCTAAAGCATAAGTTTGAAGTTTTTGATCTCTTCAAAGTCTTTAAGGCCTTGGTTGAAAACCAGTTTGGGAGGAGACTCAAGATCCTCAGATTTGACAATATTGGTGAGTATGTCAAGTCTTATTTCATTCAATATTGTAAATATGCAGGTATTCAGATGCAACATTTGACCCCTTACACACCACATCAAAATGGTGTTGCTGAGAGAAAGAACATGTCACTGAAAGAGATGGCAACCTGTACGATCGAGGCTAAGACTTTTCCACCAAAGTTTTGGGCCGAGTCTATAAAATGTGCATCCTATATCCAGAATAGGGTGCCTCATAAATAGCTTGATGGTATGACTCCTTTTGAATCTTGGAGTGGGCACAAGCCAGATGTGACCCATTTTAGGATTTTTGGCTCAAAGGCTTGGGCTAGAATTTCAATTGAAAAGAGAAAGGATTTGTAGCCCCAAAGCCAAGAGTGCCTATTTTTTGGGTATTCTGAAGAATCAAAAGGGTACAATATGATCAAATTGAGCAAAAACAAATCCTTCATTCAAAGGAGTGTTCAGTTCCAAGAAGAGCGTTTACTAGCAGTTGAAGTTGGAGAGTCTTCTTAACCACCAGAACCATTGAATGTAAGTGGAGATACAAATGATTTTGCTGATTCTGATATGTCCAATAATGATGATTTAATTGCATATTCTGGCATTCCTACAAGACCAAAATGGGCAGCAAATACCATTCATGCAGCTGGGAAACTAGCTGGAAATCCTAGTGAACCTAGGAGGACTAGAGTCCAGTTTGAGAGTGCCCTGTGTATGAAAGACCCTTTGTTTGTAGAGAAGTGCTATCTTATGGTTGAATCAGACCTAGAGACATATGAATATGCAACACATTATTAAATATGGAAAACAGCAATTAAAGAATAATTCATCTCTCTCCAGAAGAACAACACTTGGGAACTGGTTAATTTTCCCCCAGGGAGGAAGCTAGTTCAATGTAAGTGGGTTTTCAAGACTAAGTTTGCTACTGATGGTTCACCTTTGAAATATAAGGCAATATTGGAATCCAAGGGCTACTCATAGGTACATGGGATTGACTACAATTAAACCTTTGCAACAGTGGAAAAGATGGACTCCATAAAGCTAGCCTTAGCCATTGCAGCTTTGAAGCAGTGGGAGGTACATCACATGGATGTGATGTGTGCTTTCCTAACTGGATATTTTACCGAAGATATTTACATGTAGCAACCTCAAGGTTTTGTTTATAATCCATATTTTGTGTGCAGGATAAAGAAATCATTGTATGGGCTCAAGCAAGCCCCCAGGGCTTGGTATGCCAAGATTGATGGCTTTCTGCTGTCATTGAGTTTTGTTCGATGTAAGTATGATCCTAATGTTTATTTGAATCTGATTCATGGTTCTTTGATGATTATTTTCTTGTATGTGGATGACCTTCTGATTACAGGAAGTTCAAAGAAAGAGATTGCCTCCTTGAAGGATGCAATGAATCATGCATTTTCTATGACTGATTTGGGGTTGTTGAGCCATATCTTGTGTCTCGAAATTGCTCAATCCCAACATGGAATCAAATTACACCAGTCCAAGTATGGCTTAGATTTTCTGAACAAATTCAACATGAAATATTGCAAGCCAAGCAAGACTCCCTTCCTTTCAGGAGTTAAGCTTGAAGAAGCAGGCTCTTCTCCTATGGTAAATAATACACTGTATAGGCAGTTGATTGGGTGTTTGCTTTACCTTACACACACTCGACCTGATATTTATTATGGAGTAAGTGTGGATTCAAGATACATGGATCAGCCTCATGAGATCCATTGGAGAGAATCCAAAAGGATCCTTAACTTTGTTCAAGGAACAAGAACTCATAGGATCTTCTACAAAGCTAAATCTAATCTTGATTTGATTGGGTTTACTGACAGTGGTTGGGCAAGTGACAACAAATATCGAAATTCAACATTAGGATATGTGTTCATGCTTACTGAAGGACCAATCAGCTAGTCAAGCAAGAAACATAGTGCCATAGCACTCTCATCTATAGAAGCAGAGTACAGAGGAGTTGTAAATGTAGCAACTCAGTGTTTATGGTTGTAGGGAATACTTGGTGAGTGTGGCTTCGAATCAGAGTTTTAAACTATTATATATTGTGATAATTAGATCACCATTTGAATATGCAATGATCCAGTTTAGAGACAGAGAACCAAACACATTGAGATCCATATGCACTACATCAGACAACTTGTGCATGATAGAACCATTCACCTACTCTTCTGTGCATCTTCAGAACAAGTAGCAGACATCTTCACCAAAGTTTTTTGTGAGAATACATTCAACAATCTCAAATCACTGCTGGGGATTGCTGATTATGCTATGAAGCATGATTGATGACAATATTTTCAAAAAAAAAATTACTGTCCATGTTTAGGGGAGGATTTTCCCACTAGGTTTTTGCCTCTTTCCTTGGTTAAATGGACATGCAGTATGTAAAGGGTGACTAAGCCTTGTTTCTAGGTCCTATAGTTTTTTGATATTTACTCATAAAGTCAGGCTTAAGGGGGGGTGTTAGAATAATCAACCCATAGTTACCTACCTTAGACATTAATTAATTCATTTTTGTCTTATTTTCCTAGTTTTCTATATTCCACTCTATGCAAGTTGTCTTTCACATGTCATATAAGTCAAAATTGCTAAAAATAAGTCATGGAGCTCTTGGGAAACCTCCTGGAAACCAGATTTAGCATGTCTACTTTATTCTAGATCCTCCAAAGCCCATATCTACTTTTTCTGCTAAGTTGCATGTTTTATTGAGAAATAAGGCAAAAGGGAAAGTAAGACTAGGTGTAGTTGACTTGTTTCTTTCCCTCATCATCCACCATCCTTTTATCCTAATAAAATCATGTATGAGTTGTATTTCTATCTTTTATTAGCTTGCCTACTTGACTTTGCCAATTCGTGAGCCTCTAAGTGGATTTGAAAAATGCTTTATGCACCTATGGGGGATTTGACTAGATTTAGTAAGCCTACTTTTTTACTATTTCGAATGGCATCCTTATACATTCAAATATCTCATGTAATTATATATTGCAGTAGCCTATTACTTCAAAAGGTTGGCTATTGTACACTTATTCAATACAGATTAGTGTTATGATCCAATTTCAGTCTCCTTTGTTGGTAAATTTGCAAGTTTGATTTGCAATTTTGTGAGTGTAATTGTTCTATCACTTAGGTTCAATTTCAACATTTCCAACACTTGATTGCTAAAGGGATAGAATTGGCTCCACTTGCCACTTGATAATGCGATTAGGAGCTGGTACATAGGGTTTCGTACCTGTTTTATTAAAGTTCATGTTTGCTTGAAAGCTGTTATTTTGCTTTCTATATCACTGCAGGTTTGACCCACACTTGTGGATATCATAAAAGTTTCTATACTTTTCTCTATTTCAGATTTGGTTTTCTTGCTGTAACTGCCCATGCTCATAATAGATTCTAGCCTTGTGTAGTGTAGTATCCAGTGTCTTTGGCATGTTGAATTCAATCCTGTCCTGAAAACTGGGAGGAAGATATCTTAGGAACTGTTGGATCTTCACCTTCTCTTATTTGATATATGGTACATAATGCAGAAGATCTAGGAATTTATTTATAAATGCGTCCATAGTCATGGAACCCATGCGGAGTTCATGGAACTATTTTACCTTGCAATCAAAGAACCTTTCCAACATGTACTTTTCTTGGAAAATCTTTTGAAATTTTTCCCAGCTTATTTCTCATAGCTCATCTTTCTTGGTGTGCTTTAAATATCGCCACCATATTTCTGCCTTACCATTCAGGTTGTAGATGGCAATCCTAGCCTGCATCACACTTGAATAGTTATGAACCTAGAAATACTTACTCATTCCCAGCAACCATTCTTCATCCTTTTCTCCCGTATTTATTTCACCTTCACAGGTCGGGGCTCTTATTTTTTTGAAACCCCCCCTGAAGACTGTCATCACTTCTTTGAGTATTTCTCTGTGGAGAAAGTGATTCATCACTAGCAGGATTGTGATGATCTCCTTTAGTTGCTTTGGGGGTACCTTCTTTTCCTGCTTCTCTCGGGCTGCTGGCCCACTCATGGTACGGTTCTCTTTTGGATCTGTTGGTGGACTAGGTAGGTTTACCTTGTGGGCTCCCTCCCGTCATGTTACGCAATAATGCTTCATTTATAGCTTGTTGTTCCTTTCTTTCATTTAGACTGTCCTCTCTGAAACTCTTAAGTTCAGCTTGAAGACTGTGCAAATTTTTCAGCACATCAGAGCTTAGCTCGACCACCAAGTTCACTTCCAGAGTGGGGGTGGTCATTTCCTCTTTCCTATTGTTTTCTCTCTCAGTGTTCATAAACTGAACAGCACTGTAAAAATTTTCCTGTAACACAAAAAATTTTAATAGTAGCAAAAATTTATGTTAGTAACAAAATTTACTTATCATACTTTATTTTCTCTCCATGAATTCCTGATGTGCCCATAAGTATCTCAGTAATCATTAGAGTAATTTTGAGGTCTAAAATGGGCCTCCTAAGGAAAATAATAAAATAATATTTATTAATTTTGGAGGAAAAAAGAAAAAAACTACATTTTGTGTTTGTGTTTTCAAGATATCTCCCTGTGTTTTTAATCAAAATTTGATCGGGAGAGCTCATTGGATGCAAAATTTGATTCCACATCCAACGAGTACCCACACTGCATACTTTTGACAGACCTCACTACCCCAAAGCCAAGAAATACCTAAAAAAACATGATGATGATGTCAATTCAACCATTATGGTTGACTCATTTTATTGGATTTCTATTGGTTCTTGAATTCCAACTCAAAAGAACTTATTGTTGGTGCATTTTCTTATAAGGCCCATTTTAGAACCCAAATTTCCTCTAATGGAAATTGGGCTCTGATACCACTTGTAATGTCCCCAAAAATTGAATTTTTTTTTTTTTATAGCCTAGTAGAAACTACCTGAAGGGGATCATGATTACTCATGTGGAATTACATGCGCTACTTAACTTTCAATCTCTTCATAAAATGCTCATACTGTCTTGTTAATCTCTTATCCATTCAGTGATTATTAGTTCTTTTACTTCTTACGCCTTAATTCTGTTATTTAAACTATTGGTACATCTTAGTTATTATTGTCGGTGAGTTAATGAATTGTATAGTTCACTTATTTACTTCTGCACATGTGTACTCTGGTTATTAAGTATAACTAACTTAACTTTGTTAATGGGAATAAAGTGGTGGAGTGGCGGGACTAGTTCTCCCATGAGGATCTGAGAGGTAAGATTTTACTTGGTTACGCATGCTTACTTAGTTCAATCGATCTAAGGCACATCTCTCTTTTACTTATGCAGTTCATTACTTGCGACAGGATTAGATGTGAAATGCGTTGACAACCTTGGTTGCCGATAACCTACTCCTAGTTATTACGTTGCCCATCGACTTGGTTTTTCAAACTTGGTAAGTGTCGTTATCGTCAATTTAACCATTACAACTAAATTTTTTGTACATTGATTATTCTTCATTATGGTCTTAAATTCATCATTTTGAGACGTCATTAATATCTTTCCGTGCTATGTATATTTTTACTATAACTTCTTCTTAACATTTCCTATGTTCTTTTATTGACAGGTTATTAATGGTTTGACAACAGAGCTTTGTATTGATAAATCGAGAGATTTGCATGGCATATTTTGTATGCCATGGTGCTTAAGCTTAAACGCCTAAATACTATGGTATTAAACCTTAAGTTCTAAACCTATGTACTAAACCTTATCTACATTCCTAAGAAAAGGTGTTAAACTTGAACTAGTGCAACCTATGACTAAGTATTATGTCAATACTAGCATAGTGCAAGCCTTATAATAAGTTGACGTTGATGTTTAAAATTTGCGGTGACATAGTATATGGTATGGACCATATATTACAGGGTTTAAGCGATGGTATGAAGGGTGAAGATATTCGATACAATGTAACAAATCGTGACTATGGTAGTGGGTTTGTTGAAACGTTAATGGACTCTAGCTTGGTGCATTTAATGCTCTTCGTGAATCGTGACAGCCTTCCCTTAGGTTTGGCTCATGGTAGCTGTGCAATGTATTTTTCATTTGGGGGTTCCGTTGTTTGGCTCTGCACAGAGGTGTGGCTGTGGAGGTGACCTCCTACTTGTGAGGGTAAGCTTGCACATTAGTTTGGTTTAAGGTTTGTTAAGCTGGCATACTCCTCATCCCCATTGGTTGTTACTTGCAGGTACCGAAAGGAACGGAGGAGCAGTGTGGCTACGACTCCATTGGCTCTAAGCGTTACCATCATGGCCACGGTAAGCTTGCAAATCAAGCTTATTCTTGATTACCTTCAATCCTGTGGAAAAGCTACATTTTTGCCTGGTTGTTTTGGTTGGGGTTTGATGTTGTAGCGAAATTAATTTTTCCTCTGGGATTGAATACAAACTTGGTTTATTTCTAATGTTGAGGCGTTATGTCGTGACTTGTTTCTTGGCCATTCGACTCTGTGTAATCTTATTTTGGTTATGTAACTTATTAACGTTTTTGTTGTTGGGATTTCAAAGCAATGGTGCCATAGCCCATTGGCACCTTGTGTAAAACCTTGTCTCGGCCTTCAATGGCGATTGTGTACAGACATTTGGGATTGCAATGTAATTAGATGTATGGTTTTGATAATATGTAATGCTTAAAATTGATATGTGGTGTATGTGAATCCCTTTTGTGTTTTTATTGAGCATTGTATTTAAATGAGTTGGTGTTTTTAACGGACAGAGGCATACGCCTTATCAGATGCTCTATGCGTAAATTCTATTGGTTTGTTTGGTTAAGAAATAATTCGATATCTTGAAGGCGTGGGAAAAATGCCATGCCTTCAATGGCATGAGCCTTCCTATAGTACTATGAAATCTTTTATTTAAATTGTTTATGGTAATTGATTTTTGTGTATTATGGCATTTAGAGTAGAAATATGTAAACAACGTGGGTATAGGCCATGCCATAAATGGCATGTGCCTTCCCAAAGGCTGCGATAGTGTAGTGTAGGGTTTAGAATGGTAGTGACTGTGTATTGAATTTAAAATATTATCTCGCCAAGGCCGTGATTGATGTAAGCACTGTGTATTAAAATCTTAGTGAGTTTCGTGGAGGCTAGGCTATGCAAACCCTTGATGGCACTCGTTGTTTTTAATGTAATTTGGACTTTGTAAATATTTTAAAGATTTTAATTATAAACCACATCCTGCATATGAATTCGTACAGCATAGCCTGTTTGAAAACGATTATAGGATTTGGTTGTTGTAGGTATAAATAATATGTATGGGTTATTTAATTGATATTGCCTTAGGTCTTGACATCCATGGGACTCTATGTCATGACCTCTATTGGAAACGATGTTTTTAATGTAATGTAATGTATTTTGAAGAATAACACAAGATGGGCTTGCATGCCCATAGGATTCGATTCCTGCTTCTGTTGTAATAAATGGATTTATGTTATAATATTGAATTATGTAACTTGGTTTATGGTTACGTAGAGATGGATATTATATGTATTCTTAAAGATATAATGTATGTGAATTAGGGTGTTTTAATATGGATGTTAAGACTGTAGGTTTTATAGCAGAGTCTTGCTAAGGACCACATGGATGGTCATGATATCCCTCTCATTATTAATGTTTTTTTATTTATGTGGAATATTTTTAATTTAATTTGTTATATGATTACAAACCTTGAAAGGTCTTAGATGGATTATTTAATTTTGGAAATGAATGCATAGATATTTTTATAGAGATTTATACCTGATAGTTTATTTATATGTATATATAGTTATCTTATAAAAGANTAGATGGATTATTTAATTTTGGAAATGAATGCATAGATATTTTTATAGAGATTTATACCTGATAGTTTATTTATATGTATATATAGTTATCTTATAAAATAATAGCTCTGATTGTAAGTAATACCCTAGGGTATCTATATGGTATTTGTATCTCTTTAAACTTACTCCTATGGTTAAATCTATTATAATATGAAACGCATGTCTCTACTGACAAATGTAACATGTCAGTAGAGGTATAAGTAATAAGTGAATAATTAAGTAGCAAATATAGATTTACCTAGCCTACAGTATAAGTTTCTGAATATGAAATGAATACAGAACACAAATTTTAAAGATGGAAACCTAGCTATATACAGCCTATGATAATATTTCCAATCCTAGGAATATTGAAGAGAAATAAAGACCCTAGCAAAAATATAGGAAGAACATCAATTACTTAGGGTTAATAAAATATATAGAATCTTTTACATAGAGCATCCTGCATTTACCCTAGAAATGAATTTTGACATACTAAGAATTTGTATCTGTGATTTATCTTCCTGAAGCTCCTTTAATGGCTGAACTTGCACACTTTTCAAATAAACGTCATTATCAATTTAAGATATACTTGACCTATGATTTTGATGACCAAATCACTTGGGAACTACCACGTTCCTCCCAACCATGACCCAGAACCTTTACTGGTTCTAATACAGATCCCCCCGNAGATATACTTGACCTATGATTTTGATGACCAAATCACTTGGGAACTACCACGTTCCTCCCAACCATGACCCAGAACCTTTACTGGTTCTAATACAGATCCCCCCAAGCTGGACTCCAACATGCAAGTAGCTTATATCTCCTAAGGTAGGGTTTTCTATCTGGTATTCAGATTCTGAATCACTCCTCTTTTCCATGGAGGATAAAGTTCTCGAAGAAAACACTTGCGAGCAAAAATAGGTAGAATAATAATTCTCGACGAGAAAAATAAGAACCCCAAGCCTTTGNTCTGAATCACTCCTCTTTTCCATGGAGGATAAAGTTCTCGAAGAAAACACTTGCGAGCAAAAATAGGTAGAATAATAATTCTCGACGAGAAAAATAAGAACCCCAATCCTTTGCTTGGCTTTAGTCTTTATAGGTAGACTTTTCAGTCAAAGGGGCAGTTAAATCAAGAAATCCTTGATTTCTTGATTTAACCCTTTTTAATTTAGTGGGGTAATTTTCAAATCTTAACCTAGGAACTTTTAACTAGTTCCTAGTTAGTATTTCATAGTTATTCCAGTATTTATTAAATAATAAATAATAATTGGTGGAGCTTCTCTTCTTTCTTTTTTTAATTATATAATTAATCATAATTAATTCTTTATACATACTATGTATAAAATACATAGTATTAAAATACGTGTTAACATTTGTCTTCGGGCATCATGTATCATGATCCCTAGACTTAACGAGACTTCCTTACGAAGGTCAAGTAGATAGATGGCTTAGGTTTACTAGGCTAGGAAAATCTAAACATCATTGCATGTTGGATTTCCCTTGTATAACGTGGTATATTTTCAGTACTTTGATGAGAATACATAAATTCAAAATTTCATTTAATCACTTATAAATAATAATGATGATGATCAATATTTTTCTCAAGTCATTTTCACTCTGAAGTTATTAAATTCTTTTCAGTAACCCCTAGCATTTATGAGAGCCCATACTCAATGCCTATAGCAGGGAGTTACAAACATAGTGCAATTCTAGAGCATTCGCTCAACACTAAATGATAGGATGTACTTGTACGATACACCTAGGGATACAATGGCCAAAGATCTGATGCTCCAAAGCTTATGCTCAACATCAACATGGAATGTTTCAGAGCTTATGCCCAACATTTCCAATTATATTTTCATGTGTTCCAAACCTTTATGCTCAACACAAATGTAAGTACTCATGTTCTCCAGAGTCTCTCTCTCAACATAATTCCTCTCATTGATCATGTGCTTTAGGGTCCACGCCCAACACAAACATATATATACATATATATCATCAACAATTGGCTTACGTCCAAATAAACAAAACAAATCATGTTTATATGCAGTGGGCTCTTTGACCCAATATAAAATAAAACATCAATATAATTATAATGATCAATAGGCCTATGCCTATAAATGGTAGGTCCAAAATTCGGGACATTACACTCATATATATATATATATATATATATTTATAATAACATGAGATATAACTATATATTTATATATGAGTTATATCATGCGAACAAAAAGAAATGGAGATTATAAATATGCATGCTCATAGATATATATTTTTATTAACATGAGATATAACTAAATATTTATATATGAGTTATATCATGAGAACAAAAAGAAATAGAAATTATAAATATGTATGCCCATAGATATATATTTATAATAACATGAGATGTAACTAAATATTTATATAGGAGTTATATCATGAAAACAAAAAGAAATGGAAATTATAAATATGTATGCTCATAGATATATATTTATAATAACAAGATATATAACTAAATATTTATATATGCGTTATATCATGACAACAAAAGGAAATGGAAATTATAAATATGTATGCTCATAGATATAATTTTTTAATAAGAAGAGATATAACTAAATATTTATTTATGAGTTATATCATGACAACAAAAAGAAATGGAAATTATAAATATGTATGCTTTTATATATATATATATATATATATATATATATATAATAACATGAGATATAACTATATATTTACATATGAGATATATCATGAGAACAAAAAGAAATGGAAATTATAAATATGTATGCTCATAAACATATAGTTACAATAACATGACCCAATCATACGCAGTGACGTGTAAATCAACTTGGGGAAAAAGAATTACAATAAAATTAGAATAATTATAATAATAGGGTTTTGTAACAAGTGTAAAAGCAAATGGACATGGGGATTTTTAGGCAATAATGAGTAATCGAAGGCTACAATTTCCCTGGAGGAAATCATGGGGATTATTTCCGTAACGAGAAGGTAATGCTAGAATGTTTTAAAAATTTGTAGACATAGTAACGGAAGTCGCACCACTTGGCTCTTAGATAGCTAAGAGGGAGGGGGTATATTTATTATGCCCAATGGTTATCAAACTTTGGAGAGAGAAATCCCTGTCTTAAAAGAGGGATCCCTATGCCTTCTTGGGGGAGAAAGTTGAAAGGGGAAGATCTTTGCTCGACATATGGGCAAGGCGCAGCCTCTTATCACACCATTATTTTTTTGCGTTAGGGGAACCTCCATAGAGCCAAGAGATCGTGTAGTTAGGAAGCACCGTATCCTTGTTGTTTTTGGAGTGCACATCTATGGTCAGACAAAGAAATATTGGTGTATACCTCACGGTATGGAGATATTGTCTTATGGACAGATTATCCCCCTCAATCCATCGATAAGTATTACATTTTTCATTACATTGATATCTCTCTATGATTGGTTAACACATGCAAGAACAGTAAGTCTCATATATAGAGAAAAAATGTCTATCTGAATACAAGGATTCCATATTAATTTCATTTATATATTATTGATCTTGTGGCTGGGTGTCTTCCTAGACCAAAGCAGAATCAAATTCTTGAAAAATTTTGACTGACAAATGTTTTTGGTTGTTTGATAATAAACTCTGGAAACTTTGCCTCAGTTGAATCTTTTGAAAACATTTTGGATTGATGGTAAGTAAAATATGGAACCATTGGATTACACTTTTAAAGTAGCAGGATAGCTTAACCTTGGAGGTTTGTACCTTACAAGAATCCTCATTTGCTTAACTATGTTGTCGGATGTCCATCTATAGTTCTTCCAACTATTGGTATTTTACTAGTTTATGAGTAACTCTCAACATTGGTTTGAAAGTGCATGCATTCCCTTATTTGGATTGTCAATCCCTATGAATTACCCATAACCTCTTGCAAAAAAAATGTATTAGGCAAACCTCTTGCAAAATTGTATCCGACTTTCCACGAAACTAGGTTTTCTTTTGGAACCAATTGCTTGGGAATAATGGCGATCTGAAACTTAGCATGTCTCCTAAGTCTTATTTTGGACCCAAACCCTTGGTATTATTACGATTTGGAACTTACCCTGGTTCATGCGATTTCCCTATCTCCAAGTTGGATCTGAATGCAATCTGAATGCTTGCATTTAGTATGATTTGAACTTACCATGGCGCCTGAAATTTTTTATAAGATCTACGGTGGTATAGGAACATAGATTTTAAGAAGTTCCCAATGGCTGTGAATTTAATATCACAATTTATGTGTAAAGGATAATCCTTTTAGTACTATATCGATCCATGCATAACATCCTAAATCATTAAAGTGTGGCCTTAAGGGAAGAGATGACCTTTAGTTATTGTGTGTTTTTTTACTTAAATAGAGATCACTACATGCATTGGGGCAATCCACAAAATTGAGAAGTTGACCTTTACTAAGAGTTAAGGGAGTAAGACCTTAAGAGAAGAGATCCCTCTCTTTTATTTAATTATTATAACAAACCATCTCAATACATATATGGACCACGANGTTGACCTTTACTAAGAGTTAAGGGAGTAAGACCTTAAGAGAAGAGATCCCTCTCTTTTATTTAATTATTATAACAAACCATCTCAATACATATATGGACTACGATTCTATAATGTATAAGTTAGTTTGGAACTAAGCATACTTTAGTCAAATGCTTTGAGTTTTTTTCTACCTGATTGGAGAGCACGATTGAGCTCCATGTTGTCAAGGGTAAATTTAATAGTAAATATAAATATTGTGTATTCCCTTGTCTGTGATTAAAAGGAAGGCCTTGCTGTAAGGCTGATTTGTGATATAAATGTTCTCTGTGAAAGGGAGATTGAGAAAATGGAGAATAAATTGCAGCTAATGTACTGTGGATTTGTAATCCTCTTGAAGAATAAAATAATAAAAGATTAGCATATTTTGGCGGACGTAACCCTTGGATGGGGTGAACCATGAATATTTGGCGTATTGTATTTCTCTTATATGTACATCTTGTATTGCATCTGTGTTGTATTTGATAATGTGTTTATTTTAGATTGTGTTTTGTTTGATATAAATATACATATAATGTTTTCTATTTAAGTGAGAACTTAATTACTACTTGCTTAATAAATAACCTCATTTCTTGATATATAATTAAATGAATTGGAACAAGGTTTGAATGCACTAAAGAATAGCCATGACCTTATGGAACTAATAAATAGTCTCTTAATGTGTTACTATCTGGTATGAAACAATAGAATGAGTCATAATTAAGTAATGTAGCAATTCCTAAAGTAAAATTTGGATTATCGGTATCACCTTAACGCATGCCTTAATGGATTTGTTACTTATAACTAATATGACCTTTTATTGTTGATAAAAACATAAAGGTAGGAAATGGGAATGAGTTTCGATTTCAAATTAAAGAATTTATATCCCTATCTAAAAGTAAGTAGTCAATATTTCCACCATGGTGTTGATTGGTAAAAATGATATTATATGATCATACACTCTCAAGAGATTAACATGGTTGTCCTTTTTGGTTATAGTAAAAAGCTAAAAATTTACTCCATTCTTTCCAGAAGTTACATACGAAATTTGGGGTGTGTTACAATTTCGCATGCAGGTTTACCTAGTGACAATAAAATTGTTACAAAAATCTGAAGCTTGTTTATTACACCACCTATTTTTGATCGTTACATAATTACTTACCCATTACTCTCATCCTATGTTTATTTGGATTTATGTTTATGTTAATATGAGTATTAACACTTCTTTTATTTCTATTTGCACTTTAATAATATTTATTAAATATCAACATCGATTTTATTCTTGGTTCCTACCATGTCATATTTCATATGCCATGGTTCCTAAGCTTAATGCTTATGGAATATGGAAATGCAAGGTTCAAGGCTCAGGCCTATGGTTATGCTATACCCATTATATTATACTTGGTATTTAAACTTTGGTTGGCACATATATTGTATGGACTATATATTATACAAAACCTTGGGTTATATTATACTTGTAATAAGTTTTGGGGTGGCGCGTTATCATATGGTTGAACCTTATACGATTGGGGTTTAAGTCTTGCATGGGGATGGAAACCAGCGTTAATGCATTGTTTGCAAACTATGGAGAAGTGGTTTTGGTGTTGATAGTGGACACCAGACTAGAGCCATGAATGCTTCTTGGGGATCATGGCAGACCCAACATAGGTTTTGGCTTCCATGATGACTTTGTCATTTCGCTTGGTTGTTGGTTGTTTTGGGCTTGGCTCTGCATAGGAGGTGAAGGCGACACCCTGGTTCATGAAGGTAAGAAATGCTGGTTTTATGACAATGTTTGGTATTTTTTTCATGGTTCAACAGTCTCATGCTTCTCATTCTTCATTTGTTTGGTGGTTGCAGGTACCAGGGTTGGAGAGGAATGGGACAATTTAGAACATTGCTGGTAATGCAAGGGGGATTCCATAATGCACAGTAAGCCTGTTAAAACAAGATCACATGTGTTACCCTTTGGCCTTTTGAGTAGGACTCAGTACCAACTCAAGTTTTGTTTGGGGCTTTCACTATGGGGTTTGATGCACCTTTGGGCCGGTGTATACCAAGTTTGGGTTTGTAAAAAAATGGTAGCAACGAAATTTGGGGAAATTCGGGCTGTTAGTAGACTCTGCATTTTATTTATGTAGTTTGTAAATCGAAATGGGGCTTTAAGCCATGGGATGCACCATTGCTTGCAATGGTGCCATAGCCCTTGGCATGACTGTGTAAATTGACTTATGATGTTTTGGAAAAATATTGTGCATTTAAATTTATTGTGTCCATGAAATCACAATGGTTATTATACTGTGATNGCCATAGCCCTTGGCATGACTGTGTAAATTGACTTATGATGTTTTGGAAAAATATTGTGCATTTAAATTTATTGTGTCCATGAAATCACAATGGTTATTATCCTGTGATGTGTGTATTAATCCATCCAGCATTTTTTATTAATGCGTTGTGTTGATTTAGAACTAGGGTTAATATTAGGCATTCACCATCTTAGATGGTCTATGTATAATGCTTTCATTTTTTTCTTAACCGTGATAAATTGACAATGTAAGGGTCGAGCCTTTCCATTAGTGGCATGAGTGCTTTTCGAGGAAGATGCAATAGCTTAGAGGGTTGTTTACTTTACTATTATCATTTCTTGTGGTGTAATGTGGACTGTGGAAGAACCTGGGTATAACCCAAAATGGCTATCGTTTACTATAGGTTGTCGTATTGACAGGGCATATGATAGTTAGATATTTGAGTTTAGTTGGTTTTGTATTTAAATAAAAGTGGTCGAGGCCGTAGTATATAGTGTGGTTATGACCGAGTGTCTCTCGACCTTGCTCTAAAAAATTGATGTTATTATGGTTAATGTAACCCACATACATTGAAAGGTATAGCGTGNGTCGAGGCCGTAGTATATAGTGTGGTTATGACCGAGTGTCTCTCGACCTTGCTCTAAAAAATTGATGTTATTATGGTTAATGTAACCCACATACATTGAAAGGTATAGCATGGCTTGATAAAAACAACCCTACAATATTCGCATCCTAGGCATTTACTTGTATAAAAAAAAACTTGTGGACTGTTTAAAGATTAAGATAGGGTTTGTAAATAAAACGCTTTCTATGGATTAATGTAATTACATGGTGTTTAATTCGTTGTATGGGATGACCGCAGAGTTATGTAAATGATTATTGTGCATGTATCTTATTTTTTGGTTGTTATTAAGACTTGTGACTTGGATTTGTAAACCACGGGATTCGATACTACGACCTCTGTTGTAACTCATAGAGTTTTTTAATTTGTTTCATATTGTTTACTTGGTTAATTAATATGTGATAGTTGTGAGAAATAATAGATGGGACCTTTAAATGATTTATGCATACGATTATGAGTTTGTTTATTTTAAATATTAGGACTGTGGATTTAGTGTAGGAAAATAGATCTGAATGTTGGACCAAAAGAATGGCCACGATACTTACTTTGTTCATTTATTTATGATGGTGTTATGTTAAATGGAATGATTTAGTATTTAGATTTGTATTTAATATGCATACCTTGAAAGGTATTTCGGGTTTATTTATCTTGGATTCAATGTGGAACATTCATTTTGTACTTCAGTTTATAATTACTGTATTTAGTATATTAGATTCATAATTCTATTTAATCTCTAATTGCATATATATTTATATATAATATATTTCAGCTGTAGGTAAGAACTTAGTTTATCTAGGTTGTAAGCTTATACATATATGTATTTAAAACTTACTTCTAATATTTAACTAATTAAATCTAAAACATGCCTCTACTCACAAATGGAATATGTCACTAGAGTATAAAGATAAAATGAACAAAAATCAGCACATATGAAATAAACCTAATTTGTAAGTTAACACAATTTCAATATGACTACTAATAATACAGGAATAAAATCTCAAAAGTAGTCTAAGAAATAAACCCTCGATAGATTTAACATATGAACATATTAGAGACTAGGGTTATACTATAAAACTATAAACCCTAAAAGATTCATCGAGAGAAACAATTACATAGGGTTAGGAATATAAAATGAACCTTTATCTAAAGCAGCCAACATCTATGCTAGAAAATGAATTAGACATACTAGGATTTCATACCTATAATTTTCTGAAGCTCCTTTAATGGCTGGACCTGTACACTTTAAATAACCAGCATTAACAAATCATAGGCAAATACGACCTCTATATTAGATGACCGAATCATTTGGGAACTACAAGGTTCCACCCAACCATGACCCAAAACCGTTCCTGGTTTCAATCGGGATCCCCACGAGCTAGATTCCAACATGGAAGTAGCTTAGAGCTCCTAAGGTAGGGTTTCCTAACTGGTAATTAGTTCTCGATGAGTTCTCCTTTTCCTTGCAGGAAAAATTTTCTCCAAGAATCCACTTGAGAAAAAAAACATGCAGAATAATAATTCTCCCAAGAAAAAAATCAAAACCCCAAGCCTTTCCTTCACTTGAGTCTTTATAGATAGACTTTTAGTCAAAGGGGCAGTTAAATCAAGAAACCTTGATTTCTTGATTTAACCATTTTTAAATTTACTTGGGTAATTTTCAATATTATAATTTAGGAACTTTTAAGTAGTTCCTAGTTAGACTTTTGTAGGAATTATACTATTTAGTAATCCTTTAATAATAAATAATAATTGATAGAGCTTTTCCTCTTTCTTACATTTATTTATATTATTAATATATTTAATTCTTTACACATACCATGTATAAAGTACATAATAATATAACACTTGTTAACATTTTTCTTTGAGCATCATATACCATGATTCCTAGACTTAATGACACTTCTTCATTGAGGTCAAGTAGGTAGAGGGTTTAGGTCTACTAGTCTAGGAAACTCTAAACATCCTTGCATGTTGGATTTCCCTCGTATAACGTGGTAGTTCTTCAGTTCTTGATGGGAATACATAAATTCAAAATTTCGTTTAATCACTTATAAATAAGTATGATGAAATCAATATTTTTCTCGAGTCGTTTTCACTCAGAAGTTATTAATTTCTTTTTAGTAACCCCTAGGGCTTACAAGAGCCCATACTCAATGCTTTAACACAAAGCTACAATTCAGTGCAATTCCAGAGCTCTTCGCTCAACACTAATGCTAGGATGTACTTGTACGATACACCTATGGATACATTTGCCAACGATCCGATGCTCCAGTGCTTATGCTCAACATCAACACAGAAAGCTCCAAGGCTTATTCCCAACACTTCCAAATCTTATCTTTTCATTTGTTCTAGAGCTTCTTTCTCAACACAAAACATCTCATTAATCATGTGCTTCACGGCCCACGCCCAGCACACACACACACACACACACATATATATCATCAATAATTTGGCTTACGCCCAATATATAAAACAAATCATCATGTTCATATGCAGTGGGGTCTTCGATCCAATATATCAAAATATAATATCAACTCAACATCATAATCAATAGGCACATGCCTTTAAGCATTAGGTCCAAAATTCGGGATATTACACATGTCGATGTTATAATTTCAATCCATTAATAATAATACTACAATTATTTATTTATTGATTAATAATATTAATTATTATTATTACTTTTATTATCATTTATTTATTATTAGTGTTTATTATTAGTGTTTACTATTAGTAATTATTATTCTGTTATAAAAAACAAATAATAATTGATGATATGTTATTACCATTATTTTACCATTAAACATAATACTTAAACAAAAAATATTGGTTTCATTTTATGTGATTCGGTTATGTTTTAAATTTAACATATTCAATTCAATGGGATAACCATTCATTAAATTCCCATCTTCTCGTGAATGGTGATGAATTGTACAGTTCAAGAAAATTTATTAACGTAGAACTAATTTCTTAAATCATCTCAACTAGTTGGATTTCCCAAGAAAGGAATAAATAATACTTAGTATTTTAATATGAAGGAGGTCGTGGAAGAAGGGAAGGTCGTGGAAGAAAAGAGGGGAAGGAGGTATAAGGAGGGGCATCGAATGGTTTGGACGGGGGTTTTTTATTTTGGGAGAATATTTTTGGGGGAAATTTGAGAAGAAAAGAGAAAGAGGGTGATGTAACAGAGGAGGGGAGAAAACTTCAGGAGGGGGTTAACTCAAGAACCAAAAAATACATTTGAGGAGGAGGATAACTGAAGAGCCAAAAATTAAAGCTGCTATCCGGTTTATCGCCATGTGGGCTTGGGCATTAGGAAACTCGTCGGTTTCCTAGGGCCATTAGTATCAGCGCTGGTCAGCAGGGTGAATCATCCGGTTTGGAATCAAGGCTCAGACGAGAGAGAGGCAAGGATACATGAGCAAGGAGTAAGGGAAGGAGTAAGGGACTATCTTCAGCTTGCTTAAAGTTTCACTTATTTTTATGTATAACCCTCTAGTTAATGCAAAGATAAACCTACGAACATGCCTATAATTTGGAATAACAATAAATGTCATTTTTCTCTAAATAGTTAATAGACAAACTGCTAGCTATTAAATTCTTGTGTTAAAAAAAAATTATTTTATCCTTTTTTACTAAGTACTCTTAAACTGAAAATACTTACAACTATTAGCTCTTAAATTCTTGTGTTAAAAAAAACAAATTTTATTTTATCATTTTCTACTAAGTACTCTTAAACTGAAAATACTTACAGGAATGATACTTATTTTAGAATAAAAGAAGAAGCTTACATAATTGAATTGGTGTTCTGTTGGGCAAAAGATGCACTACACATGGTATCAGAGCCACTGGCTCAAACACCAGGACCTTAAGGGGCCCTTTTACACTTAGAAGTACCACCAAACATAGACATAAATCATTAACAAAAATGTGTAGTAATTAACACTATAAAATCTCGGTTGTAATAATTACCACTATAAACTCTCGGTGTGCCTACAAAAACATAAACAAAGAGAGTAAGGATACATGCAAATACACAGATTAAATAAAGAAAGACAAGAGACAAAATATAAATTTTGTAGTGATTAATTCAGAATGTTGATGTCTAACACTTAACCTTGTTGCATTTATGAAAGAATAGTTTAGGTCTGTAAAGGAAAACAAATACATACATATATATTTATAACTAAGACTGAAATTTTGGTAAATTTTGTAAAATTAAGCACGATGAAATTCCCACTAATATATGCACTAATTCAAGAAATTAACCTACTTCCTTGTAAAAGTTTAAAAAATAAAACAAATTGTGCCTAAAGTTTCTACATGCCCAAAATGAAATTTCCTTGAAGCTTCTGCCCAAGCCTTTTTTTCATCTACCATGCCATTGTAGCATTTGTAAACAGTGTCTTATTGTCCATTCATCCCTCGAACAGAAAGAAAATACTGGCCATGCTACCCTATATAGCTCTATCCCTGAGCAATTAGCAATGAGATGACACATCGAAGTAGAGGCATATCGTTCTATTCTATGGGTCTTTAGAGGTCGCGGAGAACAAAAAAATTAACCTGGAGTGCGGAACGTTGCTATCAAAAGTTAGGATTCGATTGCATATTACTACTGAAGAGACTTTTGAAAGCACAAGCACGAAATGGGAGGCGCGTCAGCGTCCAGTCCTAAGCTGTATGTTTGAGAGTCACCCCGTTTGTCTTTACTCAAAAGGAAGAGATAACAAGAATAAGAATAAGCACAGCGCAACACATCCCAAGAAGAAGCAGAAATTAGGGAGAGGCTAGCAAAATTGAATACCTGCCCTGGTGACTAGAAAAGGGATAGTAGTTTTAGACAAAAGGATTGGTAACTAGAATACTAGTGACTAAAATACTCGTGACCTGCAACATGATATGGGAAGAAATCAAAAGGTAGTCCTCTCCTTGTAAGCGGTAACTCCAAAGGTAAAAGAGGGTTTTACCTTAATAGTGGTGGAGATATTGGTTGTCCTTCCTTGAACATTCAATGAAACATCAATGAAACACCAATAAGGTGAGTTGTGCCATTTTTCCATCCTTCACAAATGATATTGCAAATATAGACTTATTTAAGTATAATTGATATTAACCCTCAGAACTTAGAAAAATTAGAACGATAAAACTAAAATGGGCATTTGCCTCTCTTTCACAAATATGGTGTTGTTGTAGATGCATAACATCGACTTTATATTAGAAAATTATTGTTCATATTTTATAATGTTACAATTAAGGTTACAGAGGAAGTTTAATCAACTGGCAGCAATGGATCTAATTAAAATTTATATATATATAAAATTACTTTACCATAGTACCCATGCCTTTGATAACTAATGGATATGCAACGACAGAAATACTTTCAATTGAATTAATATAAGCTTATAACCATTCATAAATTTCACTTTATCTTAAAACATAGATATATTGTTGATCACCAGTTCTTACTCTATGGAATTGATGTGACACGAACAGAGCGATCGTATCTATGAACCAAGAATTATATTTGCAATTGCCAGACAAATATTGTTTGGGGTTGAAGTAATTCAAGTAACATAAATCTACGCCAGTTTAAATTGTTTTCATCCCCTGAAATTTGAAACGAAAAAAAAAACACATAATGGGTTACATACCACCTTGGTTATGTGGACGCTAGAAGAACTTTTCATTGAGCTCACACCAAGTCAAACGTTGAGGTTTACCCACAGAAGAGCCCATGATTTTTGTATTGCTCAACGAATCACCATGGTAACTTCCAAGTCACCATCGTAACCCTAGCCGCCACAATCACGTTAGCTGTGTTTTGGGATGAAAAATTAAATTGCTATAACACCCTAAACCTAAACAATGCTGAGATGGCCTCTCTCTTTTCCTTGTATTCAGTTTTGATTATGTATGTATTTTCCATTGTCAACATAACAAATGAAAACATAACTAGAAACCGTAGGGGAAAGTATCTATATCGTGTGAAAAAGGAAACAAACAAACAAACAAATATATATATATATATATAACAAATAAATAAAATAAGGGAAAATAATTTATGATTTGGATTTTAGATTGGGAATCCTTGCTTCTTAGATCTTTCACCAATATTAAGTACAAGGATTGGATTTAGGTGGAGTTGTCTGTCCAAACAACAACCATGTATGACAAATCGAAAGCCTCACCGCCACAACTCAAAATCGAATCTCTAAAGGTAAAAAAATCAGGTGGGTATTTCAGTATATAATCCTAAAAACTTTGGAAAGTTTAATGTCCCAAATTTTACATTGGGTCACAATGGCCAAATCACATTTTCCATATTCATGAAATTTGTCAAAGGGATGCTAAAAGTCAAATTATTGCCAAGGTGGAAAATCACTAGTTTCTTAGCTTAGGGGTGGAAGCTTTGAGATTTGGAATAAGGGGGATAATAAATGATGTATAAACATTAGAAGAGGATAAATATTTAATAATGTAGCTTATTAAATAAATACAATATAAAAATGAAATGGCTATGGAGAATGGAGACACATGTAGACTATGGGGCCCACTCAAGCTAGAATTCCTATGTTAAATGGCATCCTCCTCTTGTAATTTGGAATCTATGGGAATCCTAATGGTTTGGTATGGATAATGAGGTTAGTATAATTGTCCATATAATTCATAGGTTTAATTTGGGATGAATTGTAACTTACATGGGAGAGGAAGAGCCAAATGGGAGTTTCATGGACACTTGGCTAGATTCCCCTTACATTTATGACATCTATGACACCAATGATGGAGATTGTATGACAGTTATGACACAAGTCAGATATGAAGGCTGAAATACTGACATACTGACATGTAAATACTGAATATAGCATCTTAGAGGTCGAATTTTGGAGTTGGAGAAGGCCAAGAGGCTACTACTCAAATTTGGGAGAAGAGGGAAGGTGAAGAGAGAGACCACATGGCATAGCATGGGAAGCCACACCAATTCGACTTGGCTTTGGTTTATGGATGGATTTGGAACCTTAGAATACTTATAATTTTTATAAAATATAGGGATCATCCATGAGAAGAATCTTTTGCTCATTTGTGAAATTGTCATTGGTGAATTGTAAGAGCT
The DNA here is from genome assembly GCA_001517045.1 of Pseudotsuga menziesii. Classification (NCBI taxonomy): domain Eukaryota; kingdom Viridiplantae; phylum Streptophyta; class Pinopsida; order Pinales; family Pinaceae; genus Pseudotsuga; species Pseudotsuga menziesii. Next base: position 40,509 of record LPNX010935804.1, on the reverse strand, counting down.
AGTGGATGACTAGTTTTCTTGCTTAAGCCAATTTCGAGGGTGAAAGATTCCCATCCTAGTTGGTGTTTGGAGAGGAAAATCAAGTATTTCATGGAGATTTAATGGAGTCTTATTTGTAGGTGTAATATATAAGAAATAATGTGGATTCTTCTATTGTAGCACTCTCTCTCAACTATTTCAAGTTTTCACACCATATTCATGCCAATGGAGAGATTGCACTTTGGGTGAGCTATTGATATATTTGGGGAAGATTATAATGCCAATTATACTAAGTTCTGATTTATATGATCTATATTTCATTTTCATAAGACCCTCAGGTAGAAATACCCAAAATAATTCATGTAAACATGTTGAACAATGAAGAAATAGTGTCATTTCCCCACTATCTTGTTGTGAACCATTGTAATTCTAATGATTTCGAATTGGGAGAGACTTTCATTGTACATTTATTATTGTAATCCATTAAATATGCTCTTTTATTCATTCTTATAAAGTTTCAAGATGAAATTCCCAAGAGTTGTATGTCAAAATGACTTTTAATGAGCAAACAATGACCATTTCCACTCCATTTTGATATATGCCATGGTAATACTTNCTTATAAAGTTTCAAGATGAAATTCCCAAGAGTTGTATGTCAAAATGACTTTTAATGAGCAAACAATGACCATTTCCACTCCATTTTGATATATGCCATGGTAATAATTATTATTTCGAATGGAGGAATGTATCTATGATAAATTTATGATGGATTGACTATGATTAATGTGTATTTCAAGTCTCATTTTCAGTACTTAAGTATTGGAATCCATTTTACTCATTTTTATTGCATTGGGAGAAGATTTGCTGCATTTTCCCCAAGGGTCGAAATTGTGACTTGGGAGTTGTTTTGGAAAGACTCATAACAGCCTGTATAAACTAAACCATGATTCATATGAGACTTTGAAAAGGTATCTTACACATACCCAGCCTCTTTTCAGAAATTCAAGTGATTTTGGGATCATTTGTGAAGCCATTTCCAGCAATTACTTATGGGGAATTGGAGCCCCAATTTGCTAGTAAAGACTCCTGCTTTGAATAGAACATTAAACAAGTTTACAGAAGTAATTGGGAGGCCAAAAAGCATACATGAACATCATATTTAAGTTATATTATCAGTCATGTACCTTCAGATAAAATTTGGAAGCATTTGGGTCAATTTGGAGGTCTAGACATCAAAACTAGTCAAGAGCCAAAATTGTGAATAAATTGGAAAATTGGGCATTTTAATAAAATTTCCTAAAAGGGGACGTTACAGAAAGTCAGGAGAAAATGGAAAAATAACAGTTAGAAACATGCACAACCAGACCACTTGGTTCAGTCAGCGTTGGGCTGTGCGTTTTCCTAGCCTGACCACCTAGTGGTTGTGTGTCCACCCAGTGGCTATGCATTTTTTTCCTTTCTCTACCCAGCGTGGGCTATGGGAATATTTCCTGAGCTTGACCATTCGACCCACCCAACGTGGACTATGGGATACTTCTGAATGTATACATAACTGCCTGTATAACTCTATCCTCAGGCATTGGTTCATGTTGGCCTCCATGAGTATGTATGCCATGACCTCTCACCAAGGCAGTGACCTGGGTTCAATATATTTGTGCACCTCACCCAATATGGCGGGATGACTCCACAGGAAATCTATGTGAGGGGAAAGTAAATTCAGCCTTGACATTGAGTGCTAACTAGATGACAAGTAATGGCAAAACTTTTTTTTACCTCGAAGATAACTAGTCCTGGTACAACAAAAAGAGAAATATATA
>LPNX010935804.1:1841-38656 GCA_001517045.1 Pseudotsuga menziesii | reverse complement strand
TATATATATATATATATATATATATGTTAATATATATATATAAACGAAAAAATAGACGAAATCCTAAAGGATTATAGTATGTGCCTGAAATGAGATAGCCCTTGAATCACCAGAAGCTCTCAAGTTGCAAAGCATAGTGCGGAGAAGAATGCATGGAAGAAAGGACGAGTTTCTAGAGTTTGCCCCTTTTAGGGTTTGGTGAATTCTTTATTAGTTTAATTTGTATGTGGAGCCAAGTGGCTTTCATGCAGCCTAGCCTCCACGTAGACATGGGTGCGGGTAAGTAAAAAAAAAATGCCTAGTTAAATTCAATGTTAGGATCATATTAGATGTTGACTTACTTTAATATTTTTAAATTTTATGCTACATTAAATACTAAACTAATTTAATCCCTTAAATTAAAAGAGACTCTATATATAAAAATATATATATTAAATATGGAGTTAGGACCATATTAGATGTTGACTTACTTTAAGATTCTAAATTTTATGTTATATTAAATGCTAAATTAATTTAAGATCTTAATTTAAACAAGATATATATACATAAATATATATATTAAATATGGAGTTAATTTAAGATTATTAAATTCAAGTGTTAACTTAAAAAGTAGTACCAAGAATTCGACGTATAGTTGAAGAGGCAGGATGAATGTGAGATTAGAAAAACAAGATACCGTTGAGACGATCATGATGAGCTGAACGCTAGGAAATACATTATACCCGAGGACAAAATCGTTTAATGAAAGTGACAATGCAAGTTTTACGCAATTTTTGACAATTTGTCCCTACATAAAAATAAAAGTACTCTGTAACTAAATTTTATCTCTGCAATTATTATATTGAGATAATAATGGTATAATTTTTTTTACTATGTGAGGCACTATCATGGCTTAGACACGTAGAGGTCGAGGTCAACCACCATCACCGTCACCGTAGGCCCCGCCACCGACACCGCNATATTGAGATAATAATGGTATAATTTTTTTTACTATGTGAGGCACTATCATGGCTTAGACACGTAGAGGTCGAGGTCAACCACCATCACCGTCACCGTAGGCCCCGCCAAGGACAACCTCCACTCTCGAGATAGAGGTGATACTAAGATCCTTGGAAACCATCATGGCCACACTAAACAGGAAGTCAGAGAGGATTGTAGAGGTCAAAACCATGCAGGTGAGCTGAGAGAACTCATAGAGGGAACAGGGCCCGAGGCAAGAACCGCTTCAGGATATTTCCAGAGAGTTGCAGAAGATCAAAATTCCTGAGTTTTGAGAAGGATGACTGGGTAAGCATGTCGAAGCATGGATCGAGGGTATGAAGATGTTCTTCACACTAAACGAGTACACCTCTGTCCAAGGCTAGAATGGCCATCTTTCAGCTAAAGGGAGATGCCCTGAATTGGTGGTCAGACATGGAGAAACAATTGCATCTTATTCCTTTGACTATTTCGTGGGAGCTATTCAAGGAGAGGTTCAACATGAAGTACCTTCCATTTTACTACAGGGAACAGCAGGCAGGTGCCTTTCATGCTTGGGTATAGGGAAACATGATGGTCGAATAGTATGAAGCTAGATTCATGGAACTAGTAAAGTGTGTTCCATACTTGGACTCAGATGATCGACAGGTGGAGTGATTTGTGTATGGACTCAACTACAAGATCATGGCCATAGTACGGATGTGGAAGCCATCTTCAGTTGAAATGGAATCTGTGTATGATCGTTGTGCTGAGGATATGTCAAGTGCAAAGAGAGGAAGCAATTTTATAGGACCCAATTAGTATGTTAGAGGGAAGGCCCCATGACCGTACTTTAGAGGAGGCCAATCCAGACCTTCTCCTTATGGTAATAGGTTCACCCTGAGAGGTAACCGAGGAGGAACACAGGTAAATTCCTATAAAGGAGCGGGAGGTTTTAGAGGATCTAGGGGAAGGAACTCATCCCAGAGGACTCCCCCCAACAACATACATTGAACCCCCTAATGTCTCTTGTTGGGGATGTGGAGGTCCTCATTTTCAGCGGGATTGTCCTAAGGGGCAGACCAATAGTAGGAAGAAGGAATGAAAAGCATCCATGGGAAGTTCTGGTAACACTCATCAGATTCATGCAACTGTTCACAGCCACCAGGAAGAACATCAGTCCACCATAGTGGAATCCACTAGTAAATTAAAAAATGTCAAACTTCAAATTTTATTTGATCCTAGTCCATTAGATAGTTTTATTTCACCTTATGCATTAGATAAATGTGGTTTGACCAATTCTCCAGCAATATTCATGAGCCTCATGAATAGTGTCTTCCAGAAGTACTTGGACCACTTTGTTCGGGTCTTCTTAGATGACATTCTTATATATTCTAAGAACAAGAAGGAGCATGAGGAACACTTGTCGTTAATCTTAACTTGCTTAAGGGAACATAAACTGTATGGTAAATTATCGAAGTGTTCCTTATCCCAAAAGGAGATTCACTACTTAGGGCATATCATCTTAGGAAAAGGGATCTCAGTGGACCAAGAAAAGGTGAAGGCCATCGAGTATTGTCCAATTTTGAAGAATGCGCATGAGGTGCGTAGCTTCATGGGATTACCAGGGTATTACCAAATATTTGTGGAATGGTTCTCCAAGATTGCGAAACCCATCACCACCTTGCAGCAAAAGAGAATCCAATATGAGTGGACCAATGAATGTGATGTCGCTTTTACTGAATTAAAGAGATTGTTGACAAGTGCACCAATATTACGGGTACCAGACATGGATAAAGACTTCATGGTATGCATCAATGCATCGAAGCAATGGTTAGGAGCAATTCTAATGTAGGAAGGTGGGGTAATAGCTTATGCATCCACTAGTACATAGAGGGGGTTATTAAGACAATATTTGAGACAACGTCTATGTAAATTGTCTCAAGTTAAGACAAAAAAAAATTTGTGTATTGTCTTAAGTATTGTCTTTAAGCGGGTGTCTTAAACTATTGTCTTAAATTTAAAACAATAATTAAAGACACCCTCTTAAAGATAATACTTAAGACAGTACACAATTTTTTTTTGTCTTAACTCAAGACAATTTACACAAATATTGTCTTAATAACCTATAGTGTTACAATATCAAGGTGCAGTGGAATCTAAAGCAAGGGCTCTTCCATTGACCTATCACCTTTATAAAAAAAGAATGAACAATCATTGTGGAAATTCTAAGAAACACATCAATTAAAAATACAATATTATTTAATCCATGTTGTAAATATAACTATAGAAATGCATTTACAAATAATGTTGTTTACATGATTTTCCATCTACCTCCTCATGTGGGGATGACTTATTTGAAGCAAATGCCTCAAGTGCACTCTGTACTTTATCTATGTTAGGAAAATTGCCATCAACATGTGTAAGCCAGTATTCATCAGTTGTAAGGACCTGCATATCAATGGAAGTGAACAGTAGCCCAGTTAACCTTTATCCTATACATCTCATGGGACGTTTCAATCATAATATCCTACTTGAAAATCAACTTCTATTTATGACTGAAACATAGCATACCTTAACTTGAAGCTGCAAAAATTGTACATAATTTATATATGTAATGGCATGGAGCTATGATGACCTGAGAGGGCATGNATCCTACTTGAAAATCAACTTCTATTTATGACTGAAACATAGCATACCTTAACTTGAAGCTGCAAAAATTGTACATAATTTATATATGTAATGGCATGGAGCTATGATGACTTGAGAGGGCATGATCCCCCTATCACTCAGCACATACTGCCTGATGAAAATCCGACGCAGCAGAGGGACCGTGAACCAAAAGATTGAGCCCCTCAGAATTAAGGAGCTTGAAAAGCATATTGGATCAGAGATCATCTATCCAATCAAGCACAACTTCTATATATTTGAGGTGGCGAACCTGCTGTGTGCAAGAAAAACACTCTTTCTCTTTTTAAGGGGGATTTAAGGGACCTGAACAAGTCTTATAAATATAATTATATTATTCCATCCTAATGAGTAGAGCATCATGTTCCTCTCGTAATTAGGATTACACACTTGTATCATATGTAATTAAAGGCTATTTTGCGTAAAGATAAAATCCACTTTTCGTGCCCAATAGATTATGTAATCACTCTTCTAGCATGGTCACCAAATCAACCTGCAAACAATATGTTTTATAATGTAATATATCCTCGGGATCCAATATTTGTCATCCATGTTAATACCTAGCAAATGAATATGAACAATTTAATAATCTTGCAAATTTTATGACATTTTACTTGAAGTAATGGAGAATTAATAAGACAGATAGACGAAGTATAGTTTATTTATTGCAGATCCTATTTCTGCGGTGGTTGTTGTAACCATTTTCTGAATGCTTCAGTCAATATAAACGGATTGAGTGTTACTCTCCGTATCCATTCTGTTTTCCCAAATCGTTCTCTGTGCTCTGTTTTCTTCACTGCATACTCTGTTTCCAGTTTTTAACTTGGTATCAGAGCTTGGGTGAATGCTGGGCTGTAAGTGAGAAAATCCTGATCCGTGTGAGTGGCCGTGAAGAACTGAGCAATCTGGAGCTGGGCGCAAGTGTTGAAAGAGTTCAAAATTATTTCTCGGCCATTGAAGGAGGAGAGTGCTGAGTGTGAGATTGATTGTTGCTCATGCTAAAATTGCCACCCAGGTGAAAACCGTTGCCATTGCTGAGTCAGTTGAGCATCAATCAGTTGAGCATTGACGCTATGAGTATTGAAAGCTGTGCGCGAAGGCTTCCTGGTGAGCGTCTATCAACAGTTTTAACTGCGATCTGCGTGGAGATCTGCAGAGCTCACGATTTGGAGCACCCAGATTATTTATTCGTTGCTGAGAGAAAGCGTGGAGAGGCACCCATATTCCCAACCTGGATTCCAAACCTCAAGGCTGGGGCAGATCTGCTATTGGAAGAACTTACAGAATTTATGTTCGGATCGCATGATTAGGCCTTCGGCATTTTTTTTTTTTGCTTAGCGGGAGCTTGTTGCAGATAGCTTGATAAGGTTATTAGATTTACTTTGACCTGTATTGAAATCGTTGCCTGCAACTCTGTTTACCCGCGGTGAGGAGTCACTGCTTCGGATCTTGTTGCTGAGATGTCAAATCCATTGGCAGGGACCTATCTCAATGAGGCCAACAAATTGGATGGCTCGAATTTCATAAACTGGAAATTCAAAATGCAGACCCTGATGGAAGGCTATGGTGTCTGGACAATCACCAATGGAGATGAAGCGAAACCTGTAGCAGCTGCGGGTGGAACACCAGCACAAATTCAATACTGGGATAAGCGCGATAACAAATCCAAGGTACTGTTACGAATGTCTATTAAAGATAGTATTATTCCACATATCAGAGAAGCTAAAACTTCTGCTGAAACATGGACATCACTTAAAGATTTGTATGAAACTAGCAATACAAACTGCCTGCTTTTCTTAAAAACTAAATTGCTAGGCATTAAGATGGATGCAAATGAGTCTGTTAGTTCTTTCTTGGGTCGTCTCAAAGAAGTGAAAGATAAGCTAGGAGACATAGGAGAAAAGGTCTCCAGCACTAATCTCGTAACAATTACATTGAATGGTATGCTAGAGGACTACCATATGTTTATAACAGGTCTCGCAGCAAGGGAGAAACCTCCTACTTTTGAAGAGCTGATAGGTATTTTGCTGCAAGAAGAAGAGAGGCATGGGAACTTTAAGCCTCAAGATTCAGGTTTGGCATTGCGGTCAAATAAGAGATCTCCGAGAGGGAGATCAGGAGAAAGAGGCGGAGGAGGCAGGTCATCACAAAGTAGAGCTCCTCAAAGACCGAATCAAGGTATGCCATCTAATAGGAATGAGTCAAAAAGTTGTTTTTATTGTGGTCGACCTGGACATCTTATTAAAGACTGTTATAAGAAAAAGAATGATGAGGCTAGGAATAGACAACCTAGAAAACATTCAGGTCATTTTGCTGAATACTCTTCACCACATGATCTAAAACTGTTTATGGCTAGAGATGAAATTGCTGATGAGATTTCTGAAACGCCAAACTTTGACTCAAGGGATCTTAGACTGTTTGTGTCTAATGCTGCTTTATCTGCTGAAATTGATGATATTGATGCTTGGTTTGTTGACTCCGGAGCATCAGTGCATATGACTTGTAATAAGAAGTGGTATACTAACTATAAAGAAACACAGAATGGTGCTAGTATATATCTTGGTGATGACCGTCCTTATCAGATCAAGGGATACAGAGATATTCCAGTGACATTGCCAAATGGTAGCGTTCGTCACATTCGCAATGTGGTGTATGTGCCAGGGATACAGAAAAATCTGATATCTGTTTCTACTATTACAGATCATAATTTGAAGGTTTAATTCTTCAAAAACTACTGCATAGTGAATGACTTACTGGACCAACACAAAACTCTTGCAAAGGGAGTCAGAGTAGGAGGCCTATACAAACTTGATGTTACTAGTAAAGAGCATTACGCATTAACTTCTGCAATCATGCCAATAGAGAGTCTTTGGAATCAAAGGTATGGTCACATCAATCATCCAGATTTATTGTTATTATTGAAGCATAATATGGTTGAAGGACTTCCCATGTTAAAAAATGTGAACATTCCTTGTGAAGGATGTGCATTAGGAAAGATGCACAGAAATGAATTTCCTTCTAATCTTGATAAGAAAAAAAGAGATGTGTTAGATCTTGTGCCTACTGATGTTTGCGGGCCTATGCAGACTAGATCCTTAGGAGGTGCATTTTATTTTCTACTATTTATTGATGATTGCACAAGATACACATGGGTTTACTTTCTTAGAAGAAAGAGTGATGTTTTTGAGTACTTTAAGGAGTTCCGAAACATGGTTGAAAACAGACAGAAAAATCCATTAAAATCCTTCGTTCAGATCAAGGGGGAGAGATTAAATCAGGGGACTTCAACAAATATTGCAAAGATAATGGAATAGTACAGCAGTTTACAGTACCCAGCACTCCACAGCATAATGGAGTTGCTGAAAGGAAAAACAGAACCCTGGTAGAGTGTGCACGCAGTATGATGAAAGGTAAGAGTCTCTCAAATACCTTCTGGGGTGAAGCCATAAATACTGCTGTTTACCTAAAGAATAGAAGTCCAACTAGGAGTCTTGATAATATTACTCCTTTTGAAGCTTTGTATGGTTTCAAACCAGTAGTTCAGAATTTGAAATTTTTTGGGTGTATGGCTTTTGCACATATTCCAAAGGAAAATAGGAAGAAATTGGATGCTAAAGCCATTAAATGTATCTTCATAGGTTACTGTTCTCAATTCAAAGCATATAAATTGTTTGATCCTTCTACTCACAAGGTATTTGCAAGTAGAGATGTACTCTTCCATGAATAGGAAACAGAAATTTCAGAGAACAACAACCAAAGCCATGAGGAATGGCATAAAGTTCTTGATGAACCAGTTCTTAATGAAGGGGTTACACAAGAACAACAAACTGTACTACAGCAGCCAAACATACAGGAACAACAGCAACAGCAAGAGAGATTCAGTGATACAAACAGTCCAAGCTCAACTAGTGATGAAGACAAAAGTTCACACAGTGAAGAGGAAAGTAATCAATAGCTAAGAAGATCTTCAAGATAGGTTCGAGCTCCTGAAAGGTACAAAGACTATGCCCTTATGAGTAGCATTTCGAATGTCATAGAACCCATTAGTTTTGATGAATCCAATGCACATGATGAATGGAGAAATGCAATGGAGGAGGAATATGAATCAATAATGCAAAACAATACCTGGGAATTGACTGAATTGCCTAAACATAAAAAGCCAATAGGATGCAAATGGATATACAAACCCAAGTTTAAATCAGATGGTAGCATAGACAAATATAAGGCTAGATTGGTGGCAAAGGGGTATTCACAAACATAAGGTATTGACTATGTTGAAACATTTGCACCTGTAGCTAAATTGAATACTATCAGATTATTAATTGCCTTAGCTACAAAGTATAATTGGAAGCTAAACCAATTAGATGTTAAATTTGCCTTCTTGAATGGTGAGTTAAAAGAGGAGGTGTACCTTACTCAACCTGAAGGGTTTGTGAAAAAAGGGAAAGAACACTTAGTGTGTAAATTAAAGAAAGCATTGTATGGACTAGAACAGGAACCTAGGTCATGGTATGAGAAGATAGACTCTTTCTTTCTTCAACAGGGATTTATGAGGAGCAAGAGTGATCCAAATCTATATATCAAATGTGATGAGCAGGGGTATATAGTATTGATTTCTGTATATGTTGATGACTTAATAATTACAGGAATTGCAGAGAATCTGATTGATGAAATCAAGGAGTAGCTGTCACAAGTTTTTGATATGAAAGATCTGGGTGAGCTTCATTACTATCTAGGTCTTGAAGTTTGGAGGAATGCAGGTCAAACATTTGTTTGTCAAAGTAAGTATGTCAGAGATGTACTTCAGAGATTTAAAATGTATCAGTGTAAATCATCTACTGTTCCCATGCAGCAGAATGTGAAACTCTCTTGTGCTGATGATTCAAAGGAGGTGAATGCTACAATGTACAGACAGATGGTGGGTAGTTTGAATTATCTCACCACAACTAGACCTGACATTGCATATTCTGTGAGTATGCTAAGTCAGTTTATGGCAAAACCTCAAGAAAGCCATTGGAATGCAGCAAAGACGGTACTCAGGTATCTAAGAGGAACACTTGACTTTGGTATTAAATATACTGATGCTTCTGTTGTTGAGTTGACAGGTTATTCAGATTCTGATTGGGCTGGGAATCCGGATGATCGAAGATCAACCACTGGATATGCATTTAGCATAGGATCTGTAGTTGTTTCATAGAGCAGTAAAAATCAGCCTCCTGTATCTCTGTCCTCTACTGAAGCAGAATACAAGGCCCTGTGTGCAGCTACCTGTGAAGCTGTTTGGCTGAGAAGACTTCTTCAAGATGTCAGAAAAGAACAAAAGGAACCTACAGTAATCAAATGTGATAACCAAAGTACAATCAAGTTGGCAAATAATCCCATCTTTCATGCAAAGACAAAGCATGTTGATGCTCAGTATCATTTTGTTAGAGAGAAGCTACAATCCAATGAAATAGATCTCATATATTGTAATACTTGTGAAAATACTGCTGACATTTTCACAAAGCCTTTCGGAAAGATCAAATTTGAATTTTTTAGGGAAATGTTAGGTGTAGCTGTTAATCCATTCTCCATTAAGGGGAAGACTTGAAGTAATGGAGAATTAATAAGACAGATAGAAGAACTATAGTTTATTTATTGCAGATCCTATTTCTGCGGTGGTTGTTGTAACCGTTTTCTGAATGCTTCAGTCAATATAAACAGATTGAATGTTACTCTCCGTATCCATTCTGTTTTCCCAAATCGTTCTCTGTGCTCTGTTTTCTTCACTTCATACTCTGTTTCCAGTTTTTAACTATTTTTTTAGTTCTATACCTTATATCCATTTTCTATAAGATCTTGCAAATTCTTGAGCCTTTCACTAATACTCTCCCTCCAATTCTGGAAAAAGGAAAAATTCAAAGGACAGGAATAGATCAGATGAGAGAGACATGCAAAGCAAAAGTTAAAACGTGAATATTAAGGAGATAAAGGCGTGCAAAAATCACGTCAATTGCATATCTTCTAAGTACTTTTCTGCTAGATCTATATTCAGCCATCATAAATCAAGTGCTATGAAATATTGAAAAAAAATCAACTAGAAAAACTCCATGTTTTGTAATCCTTCTCAACACGCAAGACATTAAGGTTCTGATGAAAATGGTGTATCATGGATTCTAATTCTATATTATCTCTTTCCTGGTTAGTATTCACACATAGCGGTATCTGCAACTAATAAATTGGTTGTTAATACCATAGAGATTCTCTACCTCGTAGTAATGAAAATTACAAAGATTGGATATCCCCCAAAGAAGATTGTAAGATTCACATTTCTAATAGGGTTTTAGTTTCTTTGGGCTTATCTATACGATATTAGTTACTCAATTCTTTTAGTTTCTCTGCGATTATCTATATGATATTAGTTACACAATTTCTGAAGAAGATGGTAAGATTTACAAATCTAATACGGGTTTGAATTCCAGTGCTTATGTGTATGATACTAGCTTCTCAATCTGGAAGGAGGATTTTAAGAGGTACAAATATGACTAAGCTTTGAGATTTGTATCCTCGGTGCTTTTCTATATGATGTTAGGCTTTGAGGCCTCAAAGGAGGATTGTAATATTTACAAATCTCTGTATGATACTAGCTTCTCAATCCGGAAGGAGGATTTTAAGAGGTACAAATATGACTGAGCTTTGATCTTTGTATTCTCAGTGCTTTTCTATATGATGTTAGGCTTTCAGGCCTCAAAGGAGTATTGTAATATTTATGAATCTTTTAGAGTTTTGTCTTGTTAAAACCTATTAGCTTCTAGGTTCTTTAGTTTGGAACAATAATGCAGTAGGTTTTTTGCCCATTCTACAGCTCAGTAAAGGAGATGTGTAATTCTTTCCATGCTCATCTTCCAACTGAATATTTTTTTAAAAAAAAATTATAAAAAAATAACATGTTGGCTTAGATTACAAAAATTTATAACAACATATATACAAAACTACAAAATTTATTGACTTACAACAATTTGATTTGATCCCTCTCAACATCAACAATTTACACTCTAAAAAAAGAGGTTTACACCTTAAAATATTTAATCCTTCAAAAGGCTTGATAGACCCCTTTTAAAATGGATCTATGCTATAGTTTTAAGTGGGCCAGAAGTTTACACCTTAAAATATTTAATCCTTTAAAAGGCTTGATAGATCCTTTTAAAATGGATCTATGCTATAGTTTTAAGTGATCTTTATATAAAAGCTCACGTACTTAAGGATCTTTGTATAAAATAATGTCTTCCAACTTCCAGAACGCCATAAATTCTTGTATCAAATATTATCACTTGATGCAAACTAGAAGGGAAGAATATACTTACCCTAGCAGTGACACTTTGTGGATCTGTTGCGCTAAGTTCTGACATAATATGAAGGGAATATGGAAGCATTTTACAATGGTTGTCTTCACGCTGGTCCCATATGGAGATGAGAATCCCAAAGTTGGTAGCACAATATATTCCATGGAAAAAACATAACTGTGGTTTTGGCAGATATAAATATTTGAGCTTTTTGCCCATGGAATCAAACAAACTTAATGAGAGTACTGCAAAAGGCCAATAATTTTAACGTCAATAACTAGTTATCCACTAAGAACTATGGTAAATATAGTATTAATATTTTAGATGTTTCTGCATTACTAAATGGTACAATACATACTAGTAGTAAAAAAAGCTTCCCAAGACTACACCAAAAGTGAGTATCATCGGTGTTTACCTCAGGTATTTACATCGAGTAGTAGCATTTCTAGTTTTCGCACGATAGTACTTACGATTTGATGATACACCTTCTTATGCCTCAGTTCCCGGGGCATCAATTCTAGCCACCTCATTCCTGGAAGAAGTTCCCACAGACCAGCATTAGTTCAACTGGGCAATATGACTAGTATTCCCAGCGGCATCAGTAGTTGAATAAGCTGAACCATAAGCATTATCAGTAGAACTAGCCTCATCATTATTTCCATCATTTCCAGGAGGTACTAAATCTATCGTGGGTGCATTTTGGATACCAATAGGCATCCTAAAGTGTGACAAGCATGTGTGGATCCTTAGGACTGATTGGCTAAAGACTCCGAAGCCGTGCTTGTCCAAAAAACCAACATAATAGAAAAATGAGTACAAGTCAGAAAAGGAATACAAGAGTATTTTCAGAATGGAATAAAAAAAATTTCAGAAATTTATGATCACCAAATATTACTTACAGATCCATATTCCTCATTTTCCTAGCTACATAATACTATGGTCCTTTGAGGTTTCCATCTATCATTTAGAGGAGGTACTAAATCTATCGTGGGTGCATTTTGGATACCAGCAGGAAGCCATAGCTCTTTTGCGCCTTTGAGATGAATTCCTGAAGTGTGACAAGAACGTGTGGTTCCTTAGGACTGATTGGCTAAAGACCCCCAAGCCGTGCCTGTCCAAAAAACCAACATAAGAGAAAAAGGAAAAAATCGTGCCTGTCCAAAAAAAACCAACATAACAGAATAATGAATACAAGTCGAAAAAGGAATACAAAGGTATTTTTAGAATGGAATAAAAAAAATTCAGAAATTTATGATCACCAAATATTACTTACAGATCCATATTCCTCCGCGTCCCAGCTACATAAGACTATGGTCCTCTGAGGTTTCCATCTTTGGTTGAGAAGTTTTCCAAAGGCTTCGAGCAATCTGTGAGCAAAAAGAAAATAATACAATTTGATTTCAGCCAAAGGGATCAATTGAAAATATATATTTCCAAACCTAGTGAAAACACAGACTGAAATTAACCCCAACAATTTGAAAACATAACAAAATCTAAATTACAGCCCACATTATCATTACCGGTCTGGTTCATTCAGTCCTTTGATTACAGAAAATAAGTTTCTAATTGGAACTGTTGTTTGATTCGCCTGCAATGACCATTCGATATTCAATACAATACACTCAGAGAGATCAAAATACTTTGATGTACAGATCTTTGCAAGACTGCTATCTCTGTCACAATATTTCTCATTGAGCAAAAGCTTCATGCAAAATGCAACACCCACAAAAATCAGCTTTAGTTTTTTTAGTTTTTTTTAGTTTTTTTATAAGAAAATAGCAACTTCAGAAATTAAAAAATGAAAGTAGTTTCTGATCTAATTCTGTCTTGAAAATCGTCTTAATTGTCATAAAATATTTAGAAAGAAATATTTAAGACAATATGTTAATTTCTTTTTTAAAATTTATCTTAAAAATCGTTTAAACTGTCAAAATATTTAGAAAGAAATATTTAAGACAATATGTTAATTTTTTCTTAAAAATTTGTCTTAAAAACCATTTTAAAAGTCATAAAATAGTTAGAAAGAAATATTTAAGACAATATATTAATTTCGTCTTTAAAATTTGTCTTAAACCATCCCATCTTGTAGTAGTGATCTCATAAGTTGAAGCCTCATGAGGAGCATTATGTCACACATGTTCTAGAATTGGCAGCAGTAATGTTGGCACTAAAATTATGGAGACACTACCTGGTTGGAAGAAGTTTCACACTTAAAACAAATCATCAAATCTTGCCGTATATTTTTACACAAAGAGATCTGAATGCTAGGAAGCGGCAATGGAGTGAGTTCATGAGTGAGTATAAGTTTGGTATCTCGTATATCAAAGGAAAGGATAATGTAGTGGCAGACACTTTAAGCTGAATACCGAGGATTTTCTCCTTAATCCCCTTGAAGGTGGATTTAAAGGAGAAAGTTCTCAACCAACTCTTGGGGGTTAGTTGGTATTTAAAGGTAACCTCGGATATTCAGAATGGGAAGAATCTTGAGTCGAAGTATGATGGGTACCATATTGAGGAAGATGGGTTGCTTCAGTATAAGGGAGGATGTATATCCCTAAAGAAGGCGATCTCAGGAAAACAATCCTTAGAGAGGCCCATAGGGCACATTATTGTGCGCACCTTGGAGTGAAAAAGATGTATGAAGACATAAAGAAGCTCTTCTTCTGGCATGGTAGGAAGAGTGATGTAGTCGATTTTGTTTCAAAATTCCTCGAGACTTGTCAGCAAGTCAAGGAAGATCATCGACACCCAGCTGGTCTCTTACAGCCTCATGATATTCCTTTGACTAAATGGGAAGTCATTTCCATGGACTTAGTGGTGGGATTTCCACTCACATCCTCAAGACATAATGCGATACTGGTGGTGGTCGACAAACTGACCAAAAGCACCCACTTCATTCCAGTTAGAGACACTTATGATGTGAGAAATGTAGTAAGAGTATTCATAAATGAAATTGTATGCCTTCACGGAGTTCCAAAGAAGATAATTTCTTACCGAGACCCTAATCTTACCTCCATATTTTGGACAAGCGTGCAGTCAGCATTAGGGACCTAGCTGAAATTAAGCTCAACTTATCATCTCGAGACAGATGGGCAGACATAGAGGGTGAATTTGGTGATTGAGCACATTCTTAGGATGTATGTTATGGACCAACATNTCAGCATTAGGGACCTAGCTGAAATTAAGCTCAACTTATCATCTCGAGACAGATGGGCAGACATAGAGGGTGAATTTGGTGATTGAGCACATTCTTAGGATGTATGTTATGAACCAACATACATTGTAGGAGAAATATCTTCCTCTAGTGGAGTTTGCATATAAAAATAGTCATCACAGCTCCATTGGTATGCCTCCATATCAAGAATTGTCTGGGAAACCTTGCAGGAGTCCACTTAGTTGGGACAGGTTGGAGGATCGTGTTTTCGTTGGACCTAACTCTACTTCAAGAGATGGAAGAGCAAGTGGCTATAGATCAGGAAATGGCTGAAAGAAGCACAGGATAGCCAGAGTTTATGTTGATACACACAGACTTGATAGAAGTTTTGGGGTATGAGATCGCGTATTTATCCGCATCCGACCGAATAAAAGTACCATTTGGTTTGGAAAGGGGACCAAGTTGTCACCTCTCTTCATAGGGCCATTCGAGATTCTTGAAAGAATCGGACAGGTATCTTATAGTCTTGGACAGCCACCCCACTTGCACAGAACTCATAATGTATTTCATGTTTCAGTATTGCGACATTACATACCTTATGAGACTCACAAAATTCATTGGAAGGACTTGCAGGTCTCAGACGAGGGAACCTTAACGGTCGAACCATTATGTATACTGGATCATAGGGTTTGACAGCTCTATAGTCACCACGTGGACCATGTTAAGGTCCAATGGGATAAGTATAGCCTAGGATCTGCTACCTGGGAGGACACAGAGACTATGCGTCGAGATTTCCCCTCACTATTTTGACCATAACTTCGGGACAAAGTTTCTTAAAGGATGGGTGTATGTAACGCTTCATATTTTTACTTAGGCATGTTATCACTCAAACTTATTACACTCTATTTACTTATTATATGTGGACTCAACTATACTGATTAAACTATATTTTGGCATGTTATATGTGGTTATATACTAATTATGATGTTATCATGCTTATGCTTTGATTATGATATTATGATGTTATCGTGCTTATATCGATGTTTTGATTATGATGTAATTATGGTTAACATGCTTATGTAGATGCTCTGATTATGATTTTATGATGTTACTGTGCTTATGCGATTACTATGTGGTAGTCATCATCAAATTCCTTTATTTCATAATAGAAACGTATATTTGATTGTAATTCTTGATATGAGTTGATATGTATGATGTGGTACGTGGGTACCCACCCATGATGCGATCGATTTTATGATTTTATGTGAATGAAGGAAATAATGTTGATAATATGAACCAACTATTGATTTCATATTTTTATAAATGCATGGTTGTATAGTGCTAACCCGTAGGATACAAGGGCTATGTGATAGTCAGGCACGTGATGTGAAGTATGATGTAATATATATCTTGAAGAAAGCCTTAATTTCCAAAGCGATGATACGATGACACGTACCAATAAACTCGATACCAGCACAGTATGGTTTGATGGGGTATAGACCCAGTATGTTGAGAGGGATGGATGTATTTCCCACCCTATGTCACTATGATACCCGAGGTCATGTGAGGGAAGTGCTGAGACGCGCTCCCCAATTTGTTGTGATGAGGATGGTCAGATGCTTGCTAGGAGAGGCTAGGTATGCTAGTTAGCCGACACTACTTTTCTCAGGTTCTGTGTGGGAAGGTCAGTGCAACTGGAATCCACTTTGTACTAGAAGAGGAAGGAAAGGGAGGATGCAGACATAGGTTAGGGTGGGAGGACATATTAGTTATTACTATTGAGGGTTGGACATTTTATGATACCAAATTAGTGATGGTAGGTACCAATCTTGATTGACTGATTAATAAGAACATAACTGTTAAATAACTCTGAATGTCAAAGAAATCATATTATATCTCTATACTTGTCCTATTGCATGAAATGCACGTCCATANGATGGTAGGTACCAATCTTGATTGACTGATTAATAAGAACATAACTGTTAAATAACTCTGAATGTCAAAGAAATCATATTATATCTCTATACTTGTCCTATTGCATGAAATACACGTCCATAAGAACTTGTTCGCCTTTTTTTTGCAAAGCGGTCATGGGACAAGCTATCCTTGAAAAGTTCTCAATGAACTTTCAGTAGTAACCAGATAATCCCAAAAAGGACCTAATGTCAGTGACACTAGCAGGGCTAGGCCAATCCGCTATGGCTTTAATCTTTCCTGGGTCCACGACTATCCCTTTCTCGGAGATGATGTGACCAAAGTACTGTATCTATGGTTTAATCACATTTACTAAACTTGGTGTAGAGATGGTGTTCGCGTAACAGCTGTAGTACTATGCAGATATGCTCCTCATGTTCCTCTTTACTCTTAGAGTAAACTACGATGCCATCTATAAAGACCAAAAGAAATTTATCTAGGTAATTTACTAAAGATATTATTCATCATACACATAAATTTCGTGGGTGCATTGGTCAACCCGAATGGAATTACTACAAACTCGTAGTGTTTGTACCTTGTACGAATGGCGATTTTATGAATATCCTCGTCGCGGATCTGCACCTGATGGTATCTGGACAACAGGTCGATCTTCAAAAATATTTTGGCTCCTCTTACTTGATCGAACAAGTCATTGATCCTACGAAGTGGTTATTGATTCTTGATGGTCATCTTGTTAAGTTGGAGGTAATCGATGCACATCTACATCATACCATCCTTCTTCTTTACTAAAAGTATTGGTGCTCCCCAAGGGGACACACTAGGTTGAATATATCCCTTCTCAATCAACTCCTGCAACTTCAGCTTAAGTTCCACCAATTCGGGTGCACTCACATGGTAAAGGGATTTTGAAGTTGGAACTAACCCTAGTGTGAGTTCTATGGAAAAATCTAAATCTCATTTTGGTGGTAATCCTAATATCCTCAGGAAATACATCCGTGAATTCTATGACAACTGGAATCTCCTTGATGTTTTGTTCTCTTTCAGCTTCTATGTCTTGGATGTTCACTGCAAACAGTTTGCATCCTTTTCTAATGCACTTCTTTACTTGTAAGGCAGATAATTGCCTTACGGAAACCTTCTTAGGTATGCCTTGAATATTTAACTAATTCCCTTAGCTATCTGTACACAAGATTGACTTGTGTAAACAATTGAGCATGACATGGTGCTATTCCAACTAGTCCATGCCGATAAGTATATCATACGATCCTAAGAGTAGAATGTTCAGATTTATCCTACTAGGGAAACCATTCAGGTTTACCTCATGATATCTAACTATTTTGGAAACCTTTCATTTCATACCTGTGGCTAATTGCACCATCGAGGGTTTCTCATGTTTAAGTCTTCCTAGTTTACATGTTTCCACAATTTGAGTTGATACATAACTTAGGCAAGCATTGGGATCAATAAAAACTAAAATAGAAGTGTTTGAAATATTACCTTCGATCTCAACCATAGTAGCCTCATGGTTTTTCTGTCATCCATCTAAGGCTGCATAAATCGTCTATCTTCCAGCTTGTCTTCTACCGTTGGTTCTTCCTGTAAATTGTGCAAGACTCCATTGGTCTTTTTCTTACAGTCTCGAGCATAATGAGCTCCTTGGCATTTCCAGCATTTGATATGCAGTGGGGAAACATTGGCTCCTCCATTTTTTGTCTGTCTATTAGCATTTGGTGCTAGTACATATGGATTTGTACCTGTCTTGTTGAAGTTCTTATTTGCTGGAAATTGTTGTTCTGTTTTCTGTAAGGTGGTGGGTTAAAACCCAGTTTGTAGTTTTCTAAGAAGGTCCTAGACCTGTGTCTATGTTTGTTGAGTTTTTCTTGCCTAAACTATCCATGGTCATAGTAGAGCTTTGCTTTGTGTAGGGTGGTGTCCAATGTCTTAGGCATGTCAAATTCAATCCTCTCCCAAAAGTTGGGAGGAATACATATTAAAAACTGTTGTATTTTTACTTTCTCATCCTTTATGTATGGCACATAATGTAACAGATCTAGAGATATGTTAGTAAAAGCATCCATGGTCATGGAACCCATCCTTAACTCGTGAAATTATTTCACCTTCATATTGAAGAACCTTTTGAAAAATATATTTCTCTTGAAACATTCTATGAAATTTACTCCATCTGATTTCTTTTACCTCTTCTTTCTTCGTATGCTTTATGCCTCTCCACCATCTAGCGGCTTTTCCATTTAAATTATAGATGGCTAGATGTGATTTCATCTCACTAGAGTAGTTATGTACTTTGAAGTATTTGCTCATACCTAGAAGCATTCTTCAGCTTTCTCCCCTATGTTCATTTATCCTTTATAGGTTGTGGATTTATGTTTATGAACTCTCCCTGGAGATTGTCATGATTCCTCTATTTCTTTCTACAGGGGGAAAGGGAATCATCACTACAAATATTGTGATAATCTGTTTTTGGAGGTCCAGGGGTGTGTTCTTCTTTTCCGTCTTCCTTTGCGCTAATGGCCTGTTTATGATAGAACTATTTCTTGAACTTATTGGTTGAATGAGTGGGATGCCCATGCTTATGTTCCGCAGCAAGACTTCTTGTTGTTCTTTTATTTCATTCATATTATCATCTTTGAAACTATGTAAGTATTCTTGAATACTTTGTATGGTTTTAAGTATATCAGAATTTAATTCAACCACTAGTTCTTCCTCTCGTGTGGGGGTATTCAGTTTTCCTTGCCGGCTGTTGTCTTCTTCCATGTTCATGATCTAAATTGTTCTTTGAATCTTGCAATGTAAAATTTTAATAACAAGAAATTTTCTGTTAGTCAACAAAATTTCAAAAACATAATTTATTTTCTGCAATGAATGTTTGGCATGCCCATTAGGTCTCTTAGTGTTGAAATTGGGCTATGATACCACTTGTAATGTACCCAAAATTCGAAAAATAAAAAATAAAAATTTGTAGGCTAGTTAAAAACTACCTACCATGGAGATTAATTCATCTTTTGCGGAATATGTCAGTCATTGCATACTAGGTCAAGGTGTCGTAAGCTGCCTTTACCTTTCTGTATATTTTCCTATGTAATGCTGATGTAATTATGTACTATGTTTATATTACTCGAACTCATTAAATGATTACTTTGCTAGTGTTTACTATTTAACATACATTTGCATATGTTGATTTAGTTATGTCTTACTTCATGGTTATCTATTTTGCACTTTTTTTATGGTTTTTGTTTATGAAAAGTTTTGACTTGCCTTTAACTATCAAAGGGTGGAGTGGTAGGATTTGTATCCATTATGGGACCACTCGGAGAGGTAAAAGGTTCATCCTGCTTTTATGGGGTTTACTTAGTTCATTGTGAACTAATGCAAACTTCCCCTTTTTGTGCAGATTACTTCGTTGATGGAATCCATCTATGATAGCTAAACACAACATCCTATGACATACAAACTATATTACACTATCCTATGCATACCAAAGATAACAGGACTACCTGTTCCTTCTTTCTTTGTTTACGCAAAGTTGGGGTTGTATGACATGAATCTTCAGGGTTGTCATTATTGTTATGGTTTGAGGTTATGATAATTTTATCCCTTTTCTATTTATTTTACAACATGTAAAATGAAAAAGTGTAAAGCCTAGGGTTTAAGGCTTAAATCCTAAAACTGAGAAAACATTATGATAGGTATTTTGAAAGACTATAGGTTAAGTGAAAACCTTTCATGGAAGATTTCATATTCCATGAAACTATGGCTTAACGATACCAAAGAGGGTTTTGATGGGGGTTTAGTGCAATTTCACAAACGTTGTGGTTTTGAGTATAGAGAGGTGGGTAAAAATTCATGTTGATAGTGGGAACCAGGGTGGCGAATTTATGGCTCCTTGGGAAGTGAGGAGAATGAACCCTAACCACTGGTTTGGTTGTTGTTTGGCTTCATTTGTCTCTGTTGCTAGTTTCCAGCATGGTTTTGGCTCTCTGGTGTTTAGGCTGTGTGGAGTAACAAACTCTACCTGTGCCTATAGGTATTCTCTTAGTCTAGTTTGCACTGTTGTTTTGTTTGTTTGCTTCAATTTTAGGTTTATCATACTTCTAATGGTGGTTTGTTTCGATTTGTTGGTGACGGGGGTGACNCTCTTAGTCTAGTTTGCACTGTTGTTTTGTTTGTTTGCTTCAATTTTAGGTTTATCATACTTCTAATGGTGGTTTGTTTCGATTTGTTGGTGACGGGGGTGAATTCTATTTCATGGCTTGTTGGTGGCTCTCTGGACCATATGTGCATACCTTCAATGGGTAAGCCCTGTGAAAGAATGGGCCTTTTACCTATGCACGTAATGAATAACAGAGTGTTGATCTCTTTGTTGAAAGGGTTGGCATTATAATTGTTTTATTTATGGGTTCAAATGTTTGGGTCCTTTTTCATAATGGGAATCCAAGAGATGCATTTTTAATTATTATTTTGATGAAGGTTATCAATGTGGATACTTTAAACCGTGTCTATCGAGACGAAGACTTAGCTTAGCAATAGGTTTTGGTTATGTAGCTTAATCGTATGGTTTGATATATTAATGAAGAACTATGCATTTTAGTTTTATATGATGTGATAATAGTATGGAGTGATAGTCCCATTGCTTGCAATGGCACTATGTCAAATCGTGACTGTGTGCATTTTACTTGTAGACACTTGTAATCATGGAATGTATGGTTTATTTATCATGGATGGGGTTTATCTTTGATACTACCATTAGCTTGCCATACTGCTGCATAAATTTGTTAATGTTGTGGTTGTAATAGCGTTGACAGCAGCAGTTAATAATTTTTTCTTGGCATTTAAAATTGTTTGGGTTTAATGTTTATTATGGTGAGTTTTTCACCTCACGGCCATGATCCTGGCTTGGCCTTGGTATGGAAACACAGCATGCACATTTTATTGATTTATGTTTGCTTAGAGATGTGAAAATGTATCAATTTAATTTATGATTTTAAGGTTGGGGTTTACAGTTGTGAGATTAGTAGATGCCACTCAGCCCTCATGCAAATATACAATCGTTGAATAGTTGTTGGATGTTTACTCTGTGTGTTTGGTTCTGCTAGCATAGCTTATAAATGGTGTAAGATTGTGTTTTATGGGGAATATTTTAAGGGAATCCTGTAATGAGAACCCTTTATGGTTTTACAGCGTTGGTTATTTGAAATTGATACCTACAGGATTCAATTACTGGGCATGTGTTTGATCTGGTTTTTGTTTTGTAAATAATGTAATCCTACAAGAATCAATGATGGGATGTCTAACGCATGGACAGGTGTTTCAATACAACGTGTGTATTTTTGTTTTGGCCATGATGCCAACAGGATTTGATCCTGGCTCCTTTAAGTAAATAAGTTGTTTAACGATTTGGTTTGTATTATGTATGTAATGGATTCTTAGTTTGGTTAGAAAATAGTAGAGATATCTATAATGATAAATGTGCCTACGGCTGGACCTTAACAGGTCTTAATGGCTGGCATTTTATTTAGAGATTTTTATCATGAAATAATGTATGGGGTTTGTTTAAGATTTATCTTTGTTAAGTCTGTTTGTTGTATTTATGATATAGTTGTTTAAGTTTTAGTATGGAAATTGTATTTAATTTATGCTTTATGCACATTTTTTATGCTATAGTTATATATAATAGATTTGATGGGTGAAATAATGAGCATGCTGAAAATATGTAATATGTCAGCAGTGGAATTTGTAGAGTTGGATTTTAATGGAGATAATTTTGTTTCTGTGGATTTAATTATTTATTTTGGTTGGTAGTTTATTAGTTAATTTTAATATGATCTAACCCTAGTTTTTGTTCTACACAAAGTCTAGAAAATTACAACATGAGAGAAGAATGAATTTTAAAAATACTAAAGATGGAAAAGTAATGCAGAAATAATAAAGACCATATAATTTCCTATCATTTTGAAAACTGATAGAAGCATCTAGGACAGTCTAATTATTAATAAATATAATATTTATTCTCCAAACTAGGACATTATGTTTAAATAAAACAAAATACTCTTGTAACAAAATCTTTATATCTAGGGTTTGTATGAACATGTAAACTAAAATCAGCCTAGCTTTTTTTATGTTTATGTAAACCGTAAATTACATAGCTACAGCAGACAGATACTATTTATCCTTCTAGAATTTAATCCCTTCATTTAATAAGAAAACCTGTATAAATTATAAGGAAGATCAAGAAACCTCATACCTGTGCAAGTTGAAGCTATTTTAATGGCTGGAAACCGTGCACACTCAAACACACAGCATTAATAAGAACATAGACAGTTCTAACATCTGTTTAGTTTAACTGAATAACTTAGGAACTACCACGTTCCACCCAACCATGACCCAGAACCATTCCTAGTTTCAATCTAGATCCCCCTAAGATGGTTCCAACATGCAAGTAGCTTAGAGCTCCTAAGGTAAGGCTTCTTTATCTAGGATAATAGGTTATGTATCAATTTTATTTTCCTCTTGGTAAAAATGTTATCCAATAACTCTCTTGAGAATAACCAGGTAGAATTATGGAATAATCAAAAGATCCCCAAGCCTCTCTTTGGCTTGGGTCTTTATAGACAGACGCTTTAGGAAAAGGTGCAGTTAAATCAAGAATCGTTTGTTTTCTTGAAATAGCCCTTTTTACTTTATTTAGGTAAATTTAATATTTATTTAGGTTTAACTTTAGGAACTTTTGACTAGTTCCTACTTTGACTCTGTAAGGTTTTTGAATATTAAATTAATATTAGTAATAATAATAATAGATAGATCCTTTCATTATTATTAATAGTTACTAGTATTATTATTTGTGCTTACTCGTGTTGCCACCTTTCATAGACCAGCGGGGGGACATGGAAGAAATATTCAAGCCACTCAGTGTGTCCTCAGGGGAAAGTATCGAGTCAAGTCTATCACATTGTTCTTCAGTCCTCCGTTTAGGATCAACTCCTAATGAAGCTAACGGGGGTAGACCCTATTAAGCTCTTAAGGAAATTACTTTAGTATGATGGTGTTGAATTGAATAATTTGGTTAGGATTTTGAAATTAAAAATTAATAACCATAGATGACAACATGAAAAATGAGCACAAGTAAGCACAATGATGACACACAATATATATATCGAAAGAATTAAATAAATAACCAATGCCTTAAAATGGAGTCACAACATAATCAAATGTACTTGCATATTTTTGGAGTGAATGTTTTGCAAATGTCTCTTGGTACATTTTAAGTTAATATGAAAAATGAGTGAATTAAATTAGGCAAAAGGGGACTCTAGATGTACTCGAGGGGTACTTGTAGTATGTCCAAAAAATAAAACCTTAACGGCTACCCGCAAGGAATGTGTGGGATGAATGGAGTCTCTGAGACTGTGTTCATAATACACCCACTAGGGTGTAACAAAGATCGGTGCCTTGAGGTCATTTTCCAGGAGTTCCCACTTCCTTTCGGTATTTTTCCACCGTTTACGGTTTGATCGAGGCGTTGGATTTTCTCTTGATGGTGGTTAATCGGGGAAGGTGAAACCTAGTTAATCTATTCACTCATGTTGCTTTTGATGCATCTTGAATGATCTGATGAACCTTATCCAAAATGTATAGCATACACACCGGAGTCTTTGTAATTTTTAGTAAATTTTAAACTGTCTGTTTTGATTAGAAAGAAAACCCTCCAGGAACCTCTTTTGGTCCAAGTGGACCTCAATCAGGGAATCAAGGAGGGGGTTGATTTTAGAAAGATTGCTTGTAGAAATTAATGATGAAGTAGAAAAAAAGAAACAAACCACATGTTTTCTAATTAGTCCTACCACACATCTCTTTCCCATTTAGGGTCAATCGGGAAGTCATGAGGTAAGTATTAAAGTTACTTTGACCTTGCAATATGGAAGATATGAAAAAAATAATCAAATTATATTATTCTGCATAAATGAAACTAATCTAGAGAAAAAAACAAGAAAATGCAAAAAACAGAAAAAAGGACGTGAATCCCCCGAGGGGGGATGGGGAATGGGCTCAGAAGAGCCTAATCGAAAATATTTTTTATTGTCAGTGGTTAAAATAAAATCAAAATGATATGTTTCCTCTTGGTTCTTATATAATGAAACCAATACCTTACAAAGTGCAAAAATTAAAGATTACAGTAAAAAAGGGAGACCCCTGGGGCGATTCAGATGGGCCAAAAGCCACTTTCGAACAGCCTCTCCTGCTCTTTTCTGTTATAATTCCTAAAAAAAGCAAGCTTATTAAACTGAACTATGCCAAAATCACTCTGAAATTACCTTTGGGTCAGCCTACTTTTAACCAAAAAAAAAGAACAGCCTCTCCTGCTCTTTTCTGTTATAATTCCTAAAAAAAGCAAGCTTATTAAACTGAACTATGCCAAAATCACTCTGAAATTACCTTTGGGTCAGCCTACTTTTAACCCAAAAAAAACGAAGTTAAAACTAGTTAATAAAGGTAAAAAAGGAACCAAGGAAAGCAATCTTTCCTTGGGATATTGACTTGCACTTTAGGCAGCCAATATGATGTGCATTGATTTTTGAATTTATCTTTTATAACAGAAAACAAAAATCTAATGCATGCAAGCTACAAATTCTCTTTAAGATGCCATGCAAAAAATGATGATTTCCCTAAAGCTATATCTAGAATGCTTATGAAACCTTTTAAGAACAAGATCTAGATTATGAGCTTTGAGAATATGGATCTATGTTAAACTTTACTTTAAGATAATAGATCTAAACAATATCAAAGCTATGAACAAAGTAACTAGGTAAAATTTTAATATTTAAGAGGAGAAAAAGAAGAAGGAAAGCTTATAGCCTTGAAGATCAACCGTCATAGCTTTCCGGTGGAATGTCGAGGGACTATGCCTTTGACAAATTTTTGGAGAAAGTGAGGAAGAAAACTAGATCAGCACCCTCTCCAATATAAGAACCTACAACTTAATCCAAAGGCTTGCCAAAATGCTTGTGAGATCTGGTTAATACAAAAAAAAGATATTAGAATAACATGCATATAAACTTATAAAACATGTTAAATCTAGATCGCTAAACATGCATAAAAAGGAAAGAAATAGCCAATAAACTTATTGACAAGCTCCTTTCCTATCTAGATCATAATAAACTTATTAACAATATTTTAGCACGGGATCCACAATATCAAAATTAGCAAGTTATGAACATAGATACAGGTTACCTTAGTAAACCATGGCAATGCTCATCCACACACAATAACATGACACCATCTTGCCTCCAAAGCTTTTCTTTATTTCAAATGAAAAAATAGAAATAGTACAATAGAAACAACTCTTAAATCCGACTCTAACTAACTTGGAAAAGGAAAAGTGTGCTTTATTTATAACAAAAACTAGAAACCTAGCCCAGAGGGGGCACAATTCCCAAGGAGAGAGAGACTGAAGCTGCATGAGCAGTCAGGATGAGCTTGATATGAGTCTATCTAACTCTGATCTGAGTCTCACCGAGTCTAACTGACAATCGGAGAGATGATTGAACTGACACATCAACCGGTTAACTGAAACATCAACCAAATCACATCCAGATGGGCCCACATGTGTGGAGGAGAGAGAGAGGGTGCAATTCCCAAGATTGCATGCTGTGGTGCACTCCTTGTTCAGCCCATATCAACTCCTTATGTCAAGGAATGGTCAGCTCCAGTCGATCTAAAGCCAATGAGACTGACTTCAGTCAAATCAGAGCAAAATCCACTGATTTAGGATTTAGGATTTTGTCCATTATTTAATTAATTTATCAATTAAAATAATCAATATTTGATTTTTTGGGTTTTCTGACCTGAGTGATAGGAAAATCACTCAAAACTTAGGTAAAGTGGGTTTATGGGTTTACATTGTGCTCTGAGCTAGAAAATGAGCACCCCAATGACTGAAACTAATTTCTGAGCCCACTTTTATTAAAAAACCAATTTTTCCATTTAGACTATTAAAAAATAGCCTAAGTTTTGGAAAAATTAAAACTTAAAAAATTGAAAAAAAATAAAACCTTGGGGGANAGCCCACTTTTATTAAAAAACCAATTTTTCCATTTAGACTATTAAAAAATAGCCTAAGTTTTGGAAAAATTAAAACTTAAAAAATTGAAAAAAAATAAAACCTAGGGGGATTTAGACATGTTCATATGACTCGACCATAATGCTTAGCATGTTTATACATTGACACATAGACTCTAATAACCTCAATATGCCTAAATGCCAAGCTGACCACCCCAACTTTGGAGGTATTGAGTGAAAAACTTAGAAATTATAATATCGTTTATTCAACAACCAATAATAACCAAGGGAAAAAACAATCTGGGCTGATCGGATTGACAAATAAGGTCCAAGAGACCGAGTATTTTACAGACACTATCATGCTAGAACATTTTATTACAACTCCCCTATGAATATGAACATGTGATATAGTACAACAAGCACTTCCGAGAATCAATTATGAAGGTCTTCTGAAGTCTGAACAAATCATCTTTGTTTGGTTCACCAGGCTCACTTGATAAAAAACCACTAAGTACAACTTAGGTGGTAACATCTATTTTATACATATCATGTATAAACTATATATTTATATAAATCATTGTTAACATTTTTACATTAGTTATCATATAGCATGATCTCTAATCACATGACACTTTTCTTTTTAGCTTATAGTCACTTCTTTATTAAGGCCTTCAGGTAGGGGTTAGGTCAACTAGGTTAGGCAACTCTAAACCTCCTTGCATGTTGGATTACCTCGTATAACATGGTAGTTCTTCAGTACTTGATGAGATACAGAAATTTGAAATTTCATTTAATCGCTTAAAAATAAGTAGGGTGAGATCAATGTTTTATCAAAGTCGTTTTCACTCAATATATTATTTTTTTAGTAACTTCGAGTGTTTATCCAAATCCCATACTCAATGCTAAGAATACGGAGTTACAACTTAGTGCAATTCCAGAGCTCCTCGCTCAACACTAATGCTAGGATGTATTTGTAGGATACACCTAGAGATACAATGGCCAAAGATCTGATCTTCCAGAGCTTATGCTCCACATCATCTTGGAAGGCTCCAAGGCATATTCCTAACACTTCTAATTCTTATCTTTTCATGTGATTCAGAGGTTCATTCTCAACATAAATGTTTCATAACTCATGTGTTCTAGAGCTTCTTGTTCAACACGAATATAAATAATCATGGGCTCTAGATCTTCTCGCTCAACACAAACAGCAAATACCCATGTGCTCCAGAGCTTCTAGCTCAACACAAAACATCAAATACTCATGTGCCTCAGAGCTTGAACTCAACACACACATCTCATCAAATATTTGCCTCAAGGTCCACGCCCAACACATGAAATCATATACATAGAACATATGCATTTGGGTTCTACTCAATATATCAAACAAATCATCATTCTCATGTGCAGCGGGGTCTTATTCCCAATATACAAAATAAAACATCAAAGCAACATCACATACAATGGGACTTATGCCCATAAATGTTATGAGAAAAATTTGGGATATTACAAGAATCATTCCAATCACATTAAATTTTAAGCCCAAAATATTATTAAATATATTCTACCAATATTATTCCAATCATATTGAAAACTACCACAAGATTATTGAACATACTCTACCAAGATTATTAGACATACTCTACCAATGTTCAAATTACATGCATAAAAAGGTATATATATATAACCTTCCAGGACCACATTTAAATAAATAATGAAAAATATTAATACATAAATAATAATATAATAGTTATTATTTATTTTAAAATTTTCTTCAATATTCATTTAATTATTCAAAGTCCGACGTGAGGTGATTGAGGTATGGTAATTACATCACCTATGATATTGGTTAATATTTTATTATGGTTATTATATCATTATGCAACAATGAACAATGTTACTTAATGTTCATCACAAAGTGATCTCAAATGTTGGTATAGGGATTAAAGTTTAAACTTATAAATAAAAAAATATTATAAACTAAATGTAACAAGTAGATTTGTGTGTCAATACATCGCCTATGTTATTGGTTCATGTTCTATTACGGTTATTATTGTGTTATACAACATTAAACTATGTTATTAAATGTTCATTATAAATTGATCTTTATCATGAGTATATGGACCAATATAGATTCATCTTAAACCCTAATCTATGAGGCATCAAGATAGATCCAATTTATTGAGGTGTATTTTTTTATCATAAATTTTTGAGATGCCAAAAAAAGTTTACAACTTGAAAATTTTGATCCCTATTGATGCTTGATAGATCAATGTTTAAGATGGATCTATTCTCTTTTTTTAATATTTTATTTTATAATTATACATGGATACTTTCAATTATTTAAATTTTATTTGAATAATTTATTTTATGAGGTGACATGAATTTTATTATTTATGTATAATAATTATTATTATTATTGGTAATGTTACGTTACATTATGTTAAGTGACAACATCTCTGTCATATTGGGATGTAGAACACATCTTTCTTTTACCTAAAATTAAAGTATCAACTTGTAAATTAAAGTATGAATCACCTTTACATTCATTGACACAATAAGACCATAACTTAGGAGCACTTAGTTAATATGGGAAAGGGGAAGTGAAAGCTCCATGTATGACCTAGTCATAGGCACTCATCCGAGATGTACTCTTTCTCTCATGAGGCCACCCTCACACTAAGATACAATTCTACTAGGACCAAGGTACACAAAATTCTTCCCAATAATTCTTCTCACTAACTAAGCATCATGTCCACAACCAATCCCAGGCTAAGAGGCTCAAGTATTTTCTTATCCTTGATCATGTACTGATAGAGTACTTATCTAAGACCTACTTGGACATACATAGACGTGAAAGGGAACTATTCCTCCCCAACTAAATTATCATGCTAATATGAAATAGTCAGCAATACATCAAATTGCCAACCAAAATCACATTTACCTTATGAAGGTATACCCTTGTTTCATGCGCACAGATTACTATGCAACCACACAATACCCTTCACAAAGTATCTTAACACATTGCATTAATAATTGAATCATCGAGGAAACAACCCTCTCCTCCTTCTTCAGGAAATATCAACTTGAAACAAGCTATTAACTATCAAGAGCATCCACAAATGGGTAAACCCTCTCACATGCCTTATTCATTTATTTATTTAGATAATGCATTCTTGGGGGATTAATTCCCCTCTTGCACTCGCTATCATTCATATTCATTTCTTGAACATATCAAACCGTAACAAAATACATCAATACTCAATACTATTCAAATCATGAGGGATAGTGATGTACTATTCCTCTACTAATCACAAGCATAGAATATGTATTTATTCCATCTATTAATTCACAAATGTGGATAGGAATGGGCCCTTCCTCTGCCCTCATAGGAATCTCATTATCCATCTGAAAGTATCATTAAGAGAATTTTGAGGTAAAAAATGGACCTCAAAACAAAACATTTACTATCAAAATTCACTTTAAAACAACCAATCACATTCTAGAGGATGACATCATCTGTAATGGTTGAGGTGACATTGGTTGAGTTAAAGATGCTTATTTGTCAAATTGTAAATGGTGAATAAAACTCATAGTTAACTCTATGAATGTTGTAAGTAAAGTACTCATTATGAAAATAATACTCATAGATTATTTTTTAATATAATATAAATGTACTAAAATACTCTTAAAGTATTTAGAAAGAAAAATACTCTATATTTTAATATAAAATAAATTACAAATACCAAGAAGATAAATGCTTTATTCAAAACCAATATTATGTAATCACTTTTCCTATATTTTAATATAAAATAAATTACAATCACAAAAAAAGTAAATACTCTTCAAAACTAAAATTATATAATTATTTTTTCAATTTATAAAATAAATATGTCAAATCTTTATTTAAAATCAAAATCACTTAACATGTTATAATAAATAAAAAAATTAATGATTAATTTTTGTTTTGTTTTTTAAATACTTAATATATCTAATAATCTATTATAATTATTATTTAAATATAAAAAATATATGTATTTATTTTATTAAAATAAAATATTTAATTATAATAAATTACTATATGTATTCTCATTAGCTTGAATATTAATATTAATACTATATTTTTTTTGAAATTTAGATAATATTAAAGGTTCATATTTTACTATAATTTTTAAATCTTTGAAACACCATTTATATCAACATAAACCAAACACGCACATTCAAGTTTTAAAACCAAATACATGCGTGAAACTTTAATGTAATAATTTGAATGAACTATTATATCATAAAAAGATATTATATTATAATATTTTTATTACATATAATCTAATTTACTTAATATTAACACCACTTTTTGTGATAGAAATTTATGTACTATTTTTTCATCCTAATATTAACATTTTTTTAAAATTTATTTAATGATGTTATTATTTATTGCATTAAAAATTATATGTAATATACATAATATATATCATAATAAAATATTAATGAGTTTACACGTGTTTTGGAAAGTCTCTTAAAAAAAATTAAAAATATATTTCTCTAATATAGTTTTATATTTATATTTTACAATAGATTTTTATTTTTAATAAATATAGGTTAGTTATATATATATATATATATATAAAATAAATTACAATTTATTCATATAAATTTAAATTTATGTTTAAAATTCAAAATTATAAATACATGGTTTAATAAA
Organism: Pseudotsuga menziesii; assembly: GCA_001517045.1. Taxonomy (NCBI): domain Eukaryota; kingdom Viridiplantae; phylum Streptophyta; class Pinopsida; order Pinales; family Pinaceae; genus Pseudotsuga; species Pseudotsuga menziesii. The sequence continues at coordinate 7,830 of LPNX010935804.1, read as the reverse complement.
CATATTTTGAATATTGAAGAAGTAACTTATATTTCGAAATTCAAACTTAATATATTTTATTTTATGAGTACATTACTTTATAAGTACATTCATCATATTATATCCAAAAGTATTTTATGTACTCAAAAGTACTTTTCTTTTAGTCATATCAAAGATGATTTTTTTATTGATTTTATTTTAGATATCTTTTCAATTTAACTTAACCATGCTTACATCAGTTATGGTGTAGGAGATGAGTTGTAAATATACCTCCCCTACAAAATGCCTAACTCATAATATTTTATTATCTCTCTTATGAGGCCCATTTTAGACCTCAAAACTCCCCTAATGAATATGCATACAAACACTCAATCCATCCAATGCATATTAAATCAATGCAATGCATAGAAACCTAATCCAATGCATAGTGTTTATGAAATTCATCAACTAAGGTATGTGATTACCCATGCCTAATAGCTATGTACTTTTCCATCCATTGTAGCTCTTAGAATGTTCATTAACCATTGCATTTCTGACATTAACACATAATTGATCTTTATATGTGAAATGCAAAAGCAACACTAAACTAAGGCTAATCCTTTGTCTATCCATCCCGAACATATACATTGGTGTATATATGTTAAAATTGGGGATTTTTCATCAAAAAAAATGAGAAACTTGTACTTTAATGAAAATTTTAACTACAAGAATAATACTGAAGTAAAGGTACAACAATAGTAAAATTTTAACAAATAAAAGATATATTTTTCATATGTTTCAACTTTAACACTCCCTTAAATATCATTGTTTTAAAATCAGGGTTCAAAACAAAATTTAACAACTGCAAAAGTATACAAAGTACTAAAATAAATGATAAACAGAAAAAACATTACTACATGAGTAAAATCCTGAACAATATTATATCACCAGTAAAACTAAATTAACAAAAATGAAAACTGGATCTGATAACTTATATAATCATGAGGACCTTTCTTATGCTTAGACATATTTTTATATCAGACATTATCTCTTAAAGACAAGTCACTAAGTGGAGCATGTCTGGTACTTACCTAATGGCATGGACATACATGAGAGAGAGAAAGAGAAAGAGAGAGAAAGGGGTTTAGGGTAGGATTAGATAGTTACAGTAGGAAGTAAAACAACTCAATATTAACCCCAAGATGTTATGGAAACTTTAAACCCTTAGTGTTAGATTCCCTGCACACTTGGCATGGTATTCACCCAAATTAGAACACATGGGTAATGTAAAATTATTGGATGGTTATGTGGTGTCAAATATCATATAATGAGCAAGGAATTTGAATTAGTAAAGGATGGTAACTCCCACGGAAGAGGAAGAGAGTAGAAGACAAGGTGTGCCTCTTGGAAGGAGACTCTATGCACTCTATAATAACAAATGATGGAAGATTTTAATTCAAGTATGACAAATTCAAACCTGATTTCTAACATATGAAAAATATGACATGTCAGGCCTAAAACTAGCCACCAAGAGGTTAAATTTGGGAGTTAAAGGCATCCATTCAAATTGGGGAAAAAATTGGAGCATGAAGAGGAAGACAAGTGTAATGAGAGTTACTAAATCACTATGATGAGTTGGAGAAATATCATTGAGGGAAATTACACCTTAGTAGGCCTCATGAATTTAATAAAATTATTTCATGAGGAATGAGAATATATTTTTATCATTTGTTAATTTTCCTTTGGAATTTTGGAGAGATTTTGCTTGTCCATTGCACAGTGAGTGTTCACTCTCCCTACTTATGAACCAATCTCGATGGAGTGTGTTTCCTTTACAAGTTGGTTGATGGAGAGGCCATTCAAAACTCTCATGATATATTAATGAAGTATTTTTATTTTCAGTTTGAAGGTACATAGATTCTAATTCTCATCTATCTCTACCCTCTCTCATTCCTTCTTCTCCATTCCCCCACGGTCTCATTTGATGGCACACTTGTTGGAGTGGTTCTTGTGCTTTACTGAGTATAGTTGATTCCCAAGGTCTGATTTATGATGTATGGATTTGTAATATCATTTCCATATTCTCTGTAAGTTTAAATATAAGAAATAAATGTATGAAAGGCTCACATTCCCATGATCTTGAATAACTTGTTTTCATGAATTTGGTTTCACTATTAAAGTAGCGTTATACTTGTTGGAATGGTGCTTGCGCTTTCCTTAGGATATTTGATGCCCAATATTGGGTATATTATGTATGTATCTGTAATATNTCACTATTAAAGTAGCGTTATACTTGTTGGAATGGTGCTTGCGCTTTCCTTAGGATATTTGATGCCCAATATTGGGTATATTATGTATGTATCTGTAATCTCATCTATATATGATCTGTATTTCTAAATATTAGAAATACATGTACGAAAGGATTGCATTCCCCATGCTCTTGAATAACTAGTTTTCATGGATTTGGCTTCAATATTGAAGTGGTTTTATATCAGATTTGTATGAGGAACTTTATATGAGTTTTATTATGTTTTGGAAGCCATATATTATTTAAGACTCTATACTTTCATTCCCATATTCTATTCAAATCGAAATCCAAGAAACTCCTATGTGAAAAGCTTGCATTCTCATGCCACTATATCACTAGTTTTCATGGATTTTGGCTTCAATCTTGAAGTAGTTTTATACTAGATTTTTATGACGGATATTCTATCAGTTGTATTATGTTGGGAAATCCATATATGATGTATTATTCTATAATTTAATTTCCTTATTCTTTGTGTCTCAAAATCCAATAAACTCATGTGTGAAAAGCTTGCATTCCCATGCCAATTGAGTCACTAGTTTCCATGAGTTTGGATTCAATCTTGAAGGAGTCTTGTATAAAATTTGTATAAGGCATGTTATATGAGTTTGATTACGTTGTGACAGACATATATGATTTTTTATTATGTAATTTAATTTCCTTATTCTCTGTGGGTATAAATCCAAGAAAGCCATATGTGAAACTCTTGCAATTCCATGCTACTAATTCACTAGTTTTCATGTATTTGACTCCCATATTGAATGAGTTGTATACCAGACTTGTATGACAATATTTATATGGTGTTTAATAATATTGGGGAATCAATTTTTATTCTATATATGGTCCATATATATCACATCCTGATCTGAAAATTTAACTCTACCTTTCATATGTCAAAGTCGAGCTAGTTATGCAATTTCCACATAAGCAATTTCACTAAAAATTATCAAATGAATGTGGAAGTATATAAGCCATTTTCAAAACTAATAATATTGTGTAATGACATTCCATGATTTCTTATATCAGTCCCCATACTCTTCTTACAAATTTGGGAGGTTCATACATGAGTTGGGAAGCCCAGTTGTCCTACACCATAGGGGAGATTTCATAACAATTTCCTAGTATTTTTTGGAGTTTTTGTCATCAACTCCAAACAAGGTTGCAGAGGTATAAATATTATAAAAAGTATCCATAAACCAACTTTGGATGTTTCAATACTCTCCATACCATTTCCTTTCAAATTTGGGACCATTTGGTAAAAGTTGGAACCCTCTAGAGACATGACTAGTTGAGCTCAAATTTTGCCTGAACTACACTTTTCTCAAAAATTCCAAAAAAGGGACATTACAGTGGTATCATAGCATGGTGTTTCCATATATTGAATTTATGGATGATATATATGAATTTAAGAAATTACTTAAGTCATATTTTGATGATACATCCAAGCAACTTATCCAAGATTTCGAATTGGCGACTAGCCAACTTAGGGGTAAGATGGAAGCTAGTGGTAATAGAAGTTTCCATCATGGAGAGACACATAAGAACATTAATTTTGAAGAATTTTGTGATTGGTTTAATGAATTTAGGAACAATAATTCAAATATGAATTCATTAAGGGACAATCAGCAATCCACAAGTTTGGAGGAGCATGAAATGAGAAAAAATCAGCCTACTTGTGAAAAGAGACTAGATACACCATTAAAGGAAGAAACAGAGAATCATGAAGTGGAGAATCAATTACCTCAAGTTGATTACAGAGAAGAACATAAAGAGAAAAGTGAATACAAGAACACAATCCTTACTGATGGGGGTTATGCAAATCAAATCGAATTTATTGATGGATAATTGAACTATGAAAGTGTACCTACTGATGGGTGCTCAGAACTCTATGTTGGTGGCATAGAGATCATATTTGAAAATGTTGTTGTAATACAAATTTATCATAAGCATGTGTAATATCCTAAATTTTGGACCTACCATTATAGGCATGAGCCTATTGATCACGATGATTATATTGATGTTTTATTTTATATTGGGTCGAAGACCCCACTACATATGAACATGATGATTGTTTTGTATATTGGGTATAATCCAATTGTTGATGATATATATGTCGTTTGTGTTGGGCATGGACCCTGAAGCACATGATTAATGAAATGTTTTGTGTTGAGCGTGGACCCTGAAGCACATGATCGATGAGATGTTTTGTGTTGAGTGAGAAGCTCTAGAGCACATGAGTACTTACATTTGTGTTGAGCATAAAACTCTGGAACACATGAAAATATAATTTGGAAATGTTGGGCATATGCTTTGGAGCATTCCATGTTGGTGTTGAGCATAAGCTCTAGAGCATCGGATCTTTGGCCATTGTATACCTAGGTATATCGTACAAGTACATCCTAGCATTTAGGGTTGAGCGAGAGCTCTAGAATTGCACTATGTTTGTAAATCCTTATTATAAGCATTACGTATGGGCTCTGGTAGGTGCTACGGGTTACTGAAAATATTAAAATCACCTCCAAGTGAAAATGACTCGAGAATAATATTGATCTCATCATACTTATTTTTAAGTGATTAAATGAAATTTCAAATTTCTGTATTCTCATCAAGTACTAAAGAACTACCACGTTATATGAGGGAAATCCAACATGAAAGGATGTTTAGAGTTTCCTAGCCTAGTAGACCTGAGCCATCTATCTACTTGACCTTCATAAAGAAGTGTCGTTAAGTCTAGGGATCATGACACATGATGCCCGAAGACAAGTGTTAACAAGTATTTTATACATAGTATGTATAAATAATTAATTATGATTAATTATATAATTGAATAAAGGAAGAAGAGAAGATCCACCAATTATTCTTTATTATTAAAGGATTAATAAATAGTGAAATATCTATGAAAGACTAACTAGGAACTAGTAAAAAGTTCCTAGGTTAAGAATTGAAAGTTACCCCACTAAATTAAAAAGGGTTAAATCAAGAAATCAAATATTTCTTGATTTAACTACCCCTTTGACTGAAAATTTTGTCTATAAAGACTCAAGCCAAGCAAAGGCTTGGGGTCCTGATTTTTCACCTAAGAGAATTATTATTCTTCCTGTTTTGCTCTCAAGTGTTTTTCTAGGAGAACTTTTCTTGTAAGGAAAAGAGGATTGATTCAGAACCGAATACTAGTTAGGAAACCCTTCCTTTTGAGCTCTAAACTACTTGCTGTTAACACCCAAAAATGGTTAACTACCTCATCTACCCCATTTCATGGCTCATTCGTCCATTTACCTACCATATTTCCCTGAAAATCCCACTAAAAGCCTCCAAAAGGCCATAAAACCATCTAAAAAGGCTCTAAAAGGCCTAAAATGCCTCCAAAAGGCCCAAAAACCCCTTTTTCCTCCAAAAATAACCAAAATTCCTCCAAAAATAGCAAAAATCCCCAAAAGGGAAGGAAAGGAATAAAAATAATGAGGAAAAAGGAGAAAAACCCTAAAAGGGCTAAAAACCCTAAACAAGCTGCCCTAAACCACATGGTTTCCAAAAACCATGGGCAAGCACTTCACCACTAAAAAACTATAAATAAGTGGTGAAGCCCCCTCATTTCATATCCACAGTCAATAGCATCCTTACTCTGCCAAAACATCTCATGAAACCCTAGCTTACCATCAAGCTACTCCCATCATTGAGACCCCTTTTGGCCTATTTTTCCACCATCGGAGAAGGAGAAGGACTAGC
>LPNX010935769.1:61657-87930 GCA_001517045.1 Pseudotsuga menziesii | reverse complement strand
AAATTGCTCATATTTAGTAGTAAATCACTTGGAAAACCTGTGGTGACTAGAATTTTTAGTCACCTAGTAGCTAATTCCTCATTTTGTACTAGTGCTTTCTCCCCCTACCGCCTCTCTCCATCCCCTTCTCTCTACCCCAAATTATTTCCCTCTCTTCCTCTCTCTATCTAACCATCGATATTTCTCTCCTTCACCATGCCTCTACCTCTAAAAAAATCCATCAACTCTCTCTCTCCCCCTTTCCTCTCTAGCCATGTGTCCCTCTCTCTCGTGTGTTCATTCAATCGCGTGGTTCAATCCTTCATCTCTCAATATTTCTCTCCAATCCTAAAAATCCAAATCCATATATCGATATTTCTCTTCAATCCTTAATATCCATCTCTCTCTCTCTCTCTCTCTCTCTCTCTCTCTTAAGCGAGTGCGCACGCACATGTGCGTGCGCTCTCACACACACACACAATCCCTCATCTCTATCCCTTGGTGTAACAATCCTTAACCATCACACATTTCCCAATACCTCCTCTCTCACTGTTTTTATCCCATTCTCTCACCCTCTAACCATCCCTCCATCCATCATTGTCTCTCCCTCAATCTCTCTCTCTCTCTCTCTTTGAATACCCCCCCTCTCACTCTTTAACCACCCCCCCATTTGTCTCTCTCACTAAGTCACTCTCTACCTCTCTATATACCACCACTCCATCCATCCCTCTCCTCCCTCTCACTCTTTAACCGCACCCCCCAACTGTCCGTCCCTCCATTATGCTATATCGTTCCTCCATCCATCATCCTATATATTTCTTCCACCCAATCATCCCTCCCTCCTATATATCTCCCTCTACCATTTTGTCGTCATTTGATTTGGTCATATGGTTCTGCTGGATAGTTCAAGAAAGCACATGTATTTCAATGGTTGTGTTAGTTTCACATAAAATACAAGGTGCCACATATATGGAACTACTTTGAAAATGGTCATGGAAAAGGAGAGCACAATGGCACTGGTGCATGCATAAAAATTTCCCTTATAAGCGAAGATATGAAGTTTACAAGTTCTCTCCTTCAATACACCGCATCTATAGTGAAATGGTATGCATTTGTGATGGGAGAATAAGAAACAAGGAAAAACATAGTGCGAAGAATATTCTGGGAAGTGACAAATGTGTATCAATCCAACACACATTGGGTGAACATAGTGCATGGAACTCGACAGTTTCATTCAATTAGAAACTCAGATAGCCCATCCCTACAAATTCGGACAATATTGAAGGATTTATTTTGTGGTTCCTATAGCATTGATGAATGGGATGATTGTGAGTATATAGATACGGTTGATACATGGGATTGAGTGACACTTGTCACCGATTTGAAGGGGGTTAATGAAATAGTCCATTTGGAAGATGATCAAAAATATATTTCTGCAAACTATTATCACATATTGGATCTCATAGAAGAAGGTACAAAAAATTAAATTTGTAGTACCTAAATCACTACAAACCTTTACATTTAAAGAAATTTTATTTATGGTACATGCAAGACCTTTTTTAATAAATGTATTGTTAACTTGACCCATTTATTTTCATAGGTTATATATATGAATTGGTCGCCCCAAAAACTAATCAATGGGGTTTTGACTATTGGTTGGGGCATTACTTAGAGGGAAAACAAACCACTCTCTAACCTATTATAGATGATGAAAATATTGAATTCCCAATTGGATTAGTGGTTATAAAAGGGGAGTACTTGACACTAGCAACACAACAGAAAAGGAAGGGTGGGTATGTATATCAAGACTATAGACCAAGAGCTATTGTATACCACTTCATTAGCCTGGTAGTTGGTATAAACATCAAGCTGCACACACTTTCGAACATAAATAGACAACATGTACGATACTTGCTACCTCATTTAGAGCATGACATATTAATGTAAAGCATCAGAACCATAGATAATCTAGATGGACTATGTGACTAAGTGCAATGTAAGTTGTTACTAAATAGTCTAGTGTGGCTAGATTGTTAGGTGCATTATTTAAACTTTAAAGTGTGTGCTGAAGCACAATTTCAATGAGTTAGCCTTTAGTTTATTCCCAATGTACTAACCTATTATTGATAAATACCATTCACATAAATCCTACTATTCAAAAGATATTGGACAGTATAAAAATGATCATACACCCTCAAGTGAGTTATCTATAAATAATGTTTGCACAATTTCATTGGGTTCTCTTTATTTTTTCATGAGAGTACTAATGTTTATCCTTTTGTGTCCCTAGGATACAAACATGATCTATGGCACATTAGAGGCGCTAAGAGCTACCAGTGTCTTTAGACACCGCCAATTAGAATTCGAAAAATAACATGCTCTCGAGTTGTTGCAATGTACTTTTAATGAACTTTTTTTTATATCAATGCACATTTAATTACATTGGTGGGTCAACTCTTGCAACTCTTGCATTTATGGGTCAACTATGGAAAAAACTACACCGTGTGAATATTTGGCAGTGTTCCGAGATCGGGCTTGCCCATACACAAATGTAGGATCCAACAACAAGTAATTATGCTGCTCCATTTGTTTTTTCTCTCTCGGACCGAAAGTCACCAAGTGTCCCTAAGCCACATTTTGAGGTGACTTTCAACTTGACATAAATAAAAAACCAGAGGTCATATTTATGAACCGTTCACTCCGTTGGTCTCTTGAAATGCGAATACATCTAGGGGGGCCTCTTCACTGTGTTTTCATGGCCCGACGAATACAATGTGCATTGATTTCATAAACTAGGGTTTTGATGAGTCTCCTTGAATGCAACTCTTTCATTGGTGGTTCGACTCTGCAAAAAAATACACTGTACATATACTGGTAATGTTCCCATATCGGCCTTTCTCATGCACACTTGCAGGAGCCAACGACATGCAATTATTTTTTTCCATTTGTCTTTTTGCTCTTAGAACGAAAGTCACCAAGTGTCCTTGAGCCACATTTTTGAGGTGACTTTCAAATCGACATAAATCAATAACCAGAGGTTGGATCGATGAAGCATCGAGTCTGTTGGTCTCCTAGCATGCAACTACATATAAGGGGCCCTCTCCACTTTGTTTTCATGTCCAACTGACTACAATATGTATTAATTTCATAAACTACAGTTTTACTTGGTTTCCTTGAATGCAATTCTTACATTGGTAGGTCAACTCTGCAAAAAAACTCCATTGTGTGACTATTCGTAGTGTTCCCATATCAGCCTTTACCATACACACTTACAGGATCCAACAACATGAAATTATGCTACTTTGTTGGTTTTTCACTCCCAAACCAAAAGTCACCAAGTGTCCCTGAACCACATTTTGAGGTGACTTTAAACTTGACATAAATCGACAACTGGAGGTTGGATTGGAGAACCATCGACTCAATTCATATCCTGGCATGCGACTGCATCTAGGGGGGGGGTGATCTCCACCTTGTTTGCATTTTTTGGTGACTACATTATGCATTGATTTCATAAACTAGGGATTTGCTCAGTTTCCTTAAATGCAACTCTTGCATTGGTGGGTCAGCTCTGTAAAACACTCCACTGTGCGACTATTGGTAGTGTTCCCATATCATCCTTTCCCATACACAATTGTAGGATCCAACAACATGGAATTATGCTACCCTTTTTGGTTTTTCCTACCCAGACCGAAAGTCACCAAGTGTCCTCGAACCACATTTTCAGGCGAATCTCAACTCGACATAAATCGACAACCAAAGGTCATATCGATGAACCATTGAATCCATTAGTATCCTGGAATGAAACTACATATATAGGGCCCTCTCCACCGCGTTTTCATGGCCCTATGACTACATTGTGCATTGATTTCATAAACTAGGGTTTTCCTTAGTTTCCTTGAATTAAAACTATCACATGAAACATATATTGAAAATATGTTGAATATGTTAATACTATTACATGAAATATCCTTGTTGGGTGAACAAATGAATGGTGGTGGACGCGGCTGGACCTTGGTCCACTAATACCAATATAAGATATGATAATTTTATTTTTATTTTTAATATGAATGATGCACAAATGGATTCCTCAAACCGAATATCATGACTAATAGGTACCTTATTTCTCACCCATCGCCTCATCGCACTATTTATAAGAGAAATGGAATTTATAAAGAAAGAAAATCATATAGGAAGAATATATTCAACATAAATAACACATAAGGATATGTCATGATTAGGTTTATTATATCATAAACGGATATTCATTTGTGTTTTATTAGGAGAAAGTGCAATGGATTTTTTAATTTAAGTGGTCAAGTGCCTTTAATATTCTTGTTTCATCATGTTCAAGGGGATTATGATCCCTATGTTTTGATTAAATTAAACACTAAATAATTAGTCCATACCATAAATAAAGTTAACCATGTAGTCGGAATGGAGTGCAGTTCATGAAAGATTCAAGTGGAATTGAAGTGCGATGACAACACCAACGATCTAAGATAAACCTTGTTTTGTAGTGACCTATAATTTCAATTCTTGAATCACAATAGTATAATATATCATGTTAGAAGATCTACAATATCTCATGTTTCTTCAATACTTATACAATACTTATTACATTGAAATTGAAGTTGAACCTACTACATTTGAAGAAACATACTGCATATAGATAATAAAAAATTGGCTGGAGTCTCTACGAGATGAGATGAAAGGTATGATGTTAAAACACACATTAAGTATCATTTTAATTAAACATGTACTTAATTAAATACATAGTTAAGAAAATCTGAAAGGCATACAATAAATATGATGTTCACATATCAAGTCAACCATATAAATAAATCTGAACATTGCTTTATATTATATGTATATATAATGTTTTCAAAAATGGCATGCCATGACCGTATTAAAAAATAGTGGATCATGTTGGAGACATTTACCATCATACACACTCTTTGGTCAAATTTTCCTAGTTAAACCACTATCCTAAGTATAATTGACATTAATTGACATGAGTGGAGCATTAATTGCCATCATCTAGTCACACCCACGCCTACCTATAGTCAAGGAGGATAACTTAGGCTTCTCCTATAGTCAAGTAGGCTAACTGGAGCACTCTAGGGGTGATCTGAGTGACATTAATGCACCTAATTGCTAACTGGTGGTTACAATCAGTCCAACCAGTCAGTTAATGCACCTCCTGTCATTAAATATATTATTTAATGATTATTATTATTATTTAATGATATGGAGTCAACAAGGCACCTCCACCAACTTCTGATGGTCAGTTCAGCTTCAGTTAACCTCATCGGGGTTCATTGAAGTCATGGAGCACTAGCACTTGATGGTTGGCTTGCTATGACATGTGTTTGATCTCCTTCAGTTGAGATTCAGTAATTTATTGCACTCTGACTTCAGTTAGGGTTTGGTGAGTCAATTAGGGTTTTGGTCAAGTGGTTAACTGAGTGTGAACCTATGGTTGAGAGTCAGTTAAGCTAGAATCACTCACTGAATTCAAATTGTCTCCTTAGGTATTCGAATTCTTCATGGAGTTAAGCTATTGCTTGACATTGGTATTGTAACCATTCATTTGTTTATTAGATATACAAAGAGGAAACCAATTCCGGTTCCAATTAACACCATTTCATGAGTATTTTCTGATTATTCTTTCATGAGATTGATTCTTAGTTCCTAGATCATGTGCAAGAATTAATATGGTATCAGAGCATATGGCGGGACGAAGATCGATCTCTCAAAAACAAGCTTTTTGACAGATTTCTGCATGAAAAGTGAGCAATAGCTCAAAATTCCAGCACTACACCAGAAGCCAAGGCTTACCACTCAATATCCCAAGTAAAAAACTTGTTGATCAAGCTTTCTTGATTGACTACGCTAGGTGTGATGAAAGCCTAGAATGTTCAGGCTGTCCGACCTTATTTTCCCCTTTCTGTTTTGATTTTTAGGTTTCTACAGGTGAAGCATTCACTACAGCATATCCAGATGGCCTCCTCAGTACCTCTCTTGACTCCATACAATTTCCACACATGGAAAAATAAAATGGAGGTTCAGTTGCGCTCCAAAGGACTCCATAGAGTTACCATGGACACTGAAGTTGAGCCTAGATCTACCATAGAAAAATCAAGATTCTTGAACAAGAAGGATGAAGCCTTTGGTTTCTTGTGCCTCTCTATTTTCGAAGACCTTCTCTTCCATCTTACGAATATGAAGACAGCAAAAGAAATATGGGACAAATTGGAATCTCTATACGGAAAACATGATGACTTGAGAGTTTACCAACTTGAAAATGAACTCATGTCTCTCCAACCTTCGAATTTCGAGACTCTGAATGATTTCTTTACAAAGTTCAAGCATAATGTTTTCCTCTTGAAGCAATGCAAAGTGGAGAAGGAGGATGGTCAGCTCATCCTAGCCATCCTCTCCAAACTCGAGGCTGATTATTTAGTTTTTGTTTCTACATTCCGTGTGGAGAAGCTCACAACCCCCAAATGGAAGATGCCTACACTCAATGCCTTCATTGAGTCCCTATCTAATGAACATGACAAGCTTGTCTAGATGGGGATCATCCGATCTTCTCGTGATCAATCCCTCCATGTCTCAAGGCCCAAAGAACTGAAGTGTAAAGGAAAGCAGCAAAAAAAATAGAAAACTAAATTTGATGCTCCCAAGCCTAGAGTTGAAAATCAGCAGCATGATGAATCTTCCAGCTCAAGGAAGAACAAAGGAAAAGGGCACAATGGGAAAGAAAAAGTAGGGTGTTCTTACTGCAAGAAGGGTTTTCACCCCGAACATGTCTGCATGAAGAAAAAGCTTGATGAAGAAACCTCTCTCCTTGAGAGCAATCACATCAATATTTTGGAGACCTTTCGGAGGAGAGATCACCAAGATCGGGAACCACAACATGAGAAAGGTCATGCCCTCATGGAAAGCACTTCGAAGTCCAAAGCACCGCTGATTAACAGTGGAGCTTCAAATCACATGATGGATGAAAAACACTCCTTTTCATCCTTGGAGACCGGCAAATCCATCCCCATCCACATGGGAGACGACTCCACCATCATTTCCAAAGGACAAGGTACTATAGATCTAGAAAATGGTTTTTTTTCTAATGTTTTGTATGTACCATCTCTAGCAGCAAATATCCTTAGGGTCTATCAGATGACACATACAGGAATGCCTAAGAGAGTCTCTTTCATCCCAAATGATGTTGAGATAATAGAAATTGCATCCGGGAAACTCATTGCAAAAGGCCTTGCAAATCATCATGCAAAAGCCTATGAGTTCTATCACTTTGTTGAGGATGCAAATCCCACCGCTCTGCTAACTCATGGAAATGAGGTTAGTAGGCTGTGGCATGAGAGTTTTGGCCATCTTAATTTCAAATATTTTCATAAATTATAGAAAAAATCCATGCTTGAAGGCCTCCCAGTCATCAAGGCAACCACAGGAGTCTGCAAGGGCTGTGTGATTGGAAAACACCCTGAGCACAAGTTCAATCGGGGGAAGGAAAACTGAGCTACAAGAATATTGGGGCTGATAAATTATGATATCAATGGTCCAATTCCTGTCACATCCATGAATGGATCAAGGTACCTCCTTACTTTTATTGATGATTTTTCAACGTATACATGGGTTTTCTTTCTCAAAAAGAAATCAGAAGTATGTGAAAATTTTTCTGAATTGAAGGCCTTGATCGAAAATGCCTCTGGGATTAAGATAAAGATATTGAGATCTGATAATGGAGGGGATTATTTCAGTAATGAGTTGCTGTAAATTTGATCCCACAGTGGTATTCAGGTCCAACATTCAATTCCCTACACTCCCGAGTAGAACCGAGTAGCGGAAAGGAAGAACCGGTCTCTCAAAGAGATGACCACCTATATGTTGGAGTCAAAGAAGCTTGCTACAAATTTGTGGGAATGGATTTACATTTAGAACAGGGTTCCATATTCATCAATTAAAGGAAAGACTCCTTTCGAAGCATACTTCGGACAAAATCCAGATGTGTCGAACCTACGGGTGTTTGGGTCCACTGCATGGGCCTGGATTCCGCTTGATAAAATAAGGGCTTTGCAACCGCAGAGCATAGAATGTCTGTTTATTGGGTATCTTGATGAATCTAAAGGTTTCAATATTCTAGATATCAATACCAAATATATCATCATTGAGAGAAGTGTCAAGTTCAATGAGCCTCTTCAGGAGGTGGAACTAGTGAAGGAGAAAACTGTTGAATTTCCTTCCTATTCCACTGAATATTTGGATGATGAAATTGGGGGTGATGACCCTAATTTGGATTTTTTGATTTCTGATATCAGTGTGCAACAATAATTAGATACTAAATCAGAACCTGAAGTGCAAAATTATCTTCCTAGATGGGCCCAACAGACACTCTCCTCTGCAGGAGAACCCGATCTGATTTCCAAACAGTAGGTATTGCGCTCTCTTGTTCGGATAATTTTCTGTATGAAAATTGCTATTTGATGATTATTTCAGATCAAAAATCCTACTACCATGCTCAGAATGATCCGAAATGGCAAGTTTCCATGGATAAAGAGATGAATTCTCTTCAGAAAAACACTACTTGGGAGCTAGTTTCTCTTCCTCCGGGAAGGAAATTGGTTCAATGCAAGTGCGTGTTTTGGAAAAATGTTCCTACTGATGGAAGCACCTACAAATATAATTCAAGGCTGGTAGAAAAATGTTTCTCTCAAGTCCAAGGAGTGGACTACCATGAGACCTTTGCACCGGTTTCAAAAACGGACTCCATCCGCCTTGTTTTGGCTATTTCTGCATCCAAGCACTGGGAGGTGAATCACATGGATGTTAAGTCAGACTTTATGCATGGAGATATTCATAAGCAGATATACATGAAGTATACTTAGGGATAAATCACTGATCCATCTTTGTTTTTCAAGCTAAATAAATCACTATACGGGTTAAAACAAGCCCCAAGAGAGTGGTATTCCAAGATGGATGCCTTCCTTCTCTCGCAAAACTTTCAGAGATGTAGATCAGATACAAATGTGTATTTAAAGCAGCATGATGGTCATATAATTATCATTGTTTTATATTTTTATGAATTACTGATCCCAGGTAGCACAATTGCCTCCATTTCAGCCATCGAAATTGCTCTCCACAATGCCTTTGAAATGAGTGATTTGGGGCTTCTAAAAAAAAATTTGGGGCTCGAAATCGAGCAAAATTCTGATGGGATTATGGTCACTCAGTACAAATATATTTCATACCTATTAATCAAGTTTAACATGGCTGAATGTAGGCATGAACCATTCCCTTTCCTTTCAGGGATCAGCCTTGAAGAAGGAAAACAAACACCTCCCATGGACTGCACTATCTATCAACAGCTGATTGGTAGCTTGTTGTACTTGACACATTCTAGGCCTGATATTTGTTATGCTGTGAATGTTTTATCATGATACATGCAGCAGCCTCATGATATTCATTGGAAGGAAGCCAAAAGGATCCTCCAGTACATTCAGGGAACCAGGACCTATGGCATTCACTATGCTGCAAACTTCGAGCTAGAGTTGGTTGGATACACAAATTCCGATTGGGTGGGTGATTATATTGATCAGAATTCAACTTATGGATATGTATTCATGTTTGGTGGTGGCCCTATTTTATGTTCAAACAAAAAGCAGGCTGCCATAGCACTATCTTCAGTAGAGGCCAAGTATCGAGGAGCGGTGAATGCTTGCATCCAAGCAGTTTGGTTGCAAGGAATTCTTTCAGAGTTTGATCTTGGTAGTACTTTGTCCATTGTCCTATTTTGTGACAACTAGAGTGCTATTAATATATCCACGGATACAGTTACCAGGCAGAGGACCAAGCATATAAAGATTCACATGCACTACATTAGGGAGCTAGTGCATGACAGGACCATCATTCTGCAATACTGTCTGATTGATGAGCAGAATGCAGACATCTTCACCAAGAGATTTTCATAAAAGAAGCTCACTTACCTCCATTCACTATTGGGGGTGAGTTCATCAGGGTGATCCAGACTACTTTCAGTGTTCATCTTGAGGGGGGGTTTTTCCCACTGGGTTTTCCCTCTTTTCCTCACTTAGTTTGTTTTGAGCATTGTTTCAGTTTCAGCATTGTACAGGGTGACCTATGGCCTTAGTTTCCAGGGACCTAGCATTTTATGCACCTATGTTTTCTAAATCTTCCTGAGTATAGCTTAAGGGGGGGGTGTTGGAGACATTTACCATCATACACACTCTTTTGGTCAAATTGGCCTAGTTAAACCACTATCTTAAGTATAATTGACATTAATTGTCATTAGTGGAGCATTAATTTCCATCATCCAGTTACACCCATGCCTACCTACATTCAAGGAGGATAACTTAGCCTTCTCCTATAGTCAAGGAGGCTAACTGGAGCACTTCGAGGGTGATTTGAGTGACATTAATGCACCTAATTGCTAACTGGTGGTTACAATCAGTCCATCCAGTCAATTAAGGTGCCTCCTATCATTAAATATACTATTTAATGATTATTTATTATTATTTAATGATCTGGAGTCAACAAGGCACCTCCACCAACTTCTGATGGACACTTGAGCTTCAGTTAACCTCATCGGCGTTCATTGAAGCCATGGAGCACTAGCACTTAATGGTTGGCTTGCTATGACATATGTTTGATCTCCTTCAGTTGAGATTTAGTCATTTATTGCACTCCAACTTCAGTTAGGGTTTGGTGACTCAATTAGGGTTTTGGTCAAGTGGTTAACTGAGTGTGAACCTAAAGTTGAGAGTCAGTTAAGCTAGACTCACTCACTAAATTCGAATTGTCTCCTTAAGTATTCGAAATCTTAATGGAGTTAAGATATTTCTTGACATTGGTATTGTAACAATTCATTTGTTTATTAAATATACAGAGAGGAAATCAATTCCAGTTCTGATTAACACCATTTCATGAGTATTTGTTGATTATTCTTTCATGAGATTGATTCTTAGTTTCTAGATCATGTGCAAGAATTAATAGATCATACTGTACATTTCTGTGTATACAAAGAAAATGGTACATGTATGTAACCCCCCTATACATGAATTCTATTTATCACCCATTTCACCGCCACTGTCAGTAGCTTTTGAGAAGTCTATATTTATCTTTCGGCTACTCGATGGTGTTCCCAGCGTTGAATAAGAGGATCATATCTAATTTTTGGAGACTTCCCACAAACCAAAATTTTTAAGTTAATTTACTAGCCTATAAAATTAAATACAAAGTTATATGTACATCTATTCAAATTCCAAGCCAATATAACATTTTTACTTACTATCAGTGTGTAAGTGATGGTAGTCTACAGTGTAACTGCATGTACCATCAGTGCCTCACTAACATCCTGCAAAAAAATAAATGGTACCAACAATTAGATACATGTAAAACCCTATATAAGATGAGAAATTATATAAATATTTGAAAATTTATCTACATCCTACATTGACTTTTTCAAAGAAAGCAAGAGATGCATGTACCTTGGGGGGGGATTTGTGGGTGAGTAGTGGCCCCGATTGGGTGCTCTTCAAGCACCACTCTCTCAATAGAAGGCTGAATAAAATAATATATGTTAATGTCAGCAAATCAATGGGTGCACCAAAAAGATATTTTCATGTACAAATAAAACTATACTACATGGAGGCACAATTTGACATTTTCAAATAAAGCAAGACATACATGTACCTAGGGGGGAAGAGGTGGGTGAGTAGCAGCCCTGATTGGGTGCTCTTCAAGCACGAATCAATCACTAGAAGGATACATAAATTAGTATATTTCAATGTCAACAAATCAATGGGTGCACCAAAAAGATACTTGCATGTACAAAGAAAACTATACTACATGGAGGGACAATGAATTTTTTAAAGAAAGTGAGACATACATGTACCTACAGGGGGAAAGGTGGGTGAGAAATGGCCCTGATTGGGTGCTCTTCAAGAACCACTCCCTCACTATAAGTCTGCATAAAATAATATATGTCAATGTTAGCAAATCAATGGGTGCACCAAAAAGATACTTGCATGTGCAAAGAAAACTATACTACATGGAGGGACAATGACTTTTTCAAAGAAAGAGAGGCATACAAATACCTAGAGGGTAGATGTGGGTGAGAAACAGTCCCTATTGGGTGCTCATCAAGAACCACTCTCTCACTAGAAAGTTGCATAACATAATATATGTGAATGTCAGCAAATCAATGGGTGCACCAAAAAGATACTTGTTTGTACAAAGAAATCTATACTACATGGAGGGACAATTAGGGACACAGAGATAGAAGATAAGAGAGATATACATATACGTAGGGGACATGAAGAGGTGGGTCACTAGTGCATGAAAAAGATGACAACAACCTAAAAAAATGGGCATATGCATCAAAGAGAAAGGTCGCTCGATTGGAAACTCCATCGGACATATGTTCCTACATTAAAAACCATAAAGATAGAATTAGAAAATTTCAAATAATTAAAATCATACATGTTGAATCACTAAAATCCTAATTAAAACCATAATTAAAAGCATACCTTTAGTTGTGAATCTTTATCTACCTATGATGGACATGTCTCAGATGCAACATACTCATCGTTCAACATACTCAGCATGTTGGGAATTTTAGTCCAAGTGTTGTAACTATGTTCCAATACCATTCTTGTTAAAATTGTTCTGCCATTTAGATCATCAAGAAATGTGTCCAATATTATTCATGCATTAAAAGAGGAATGAAGATACACATTAAACAAATCAAACCACACATGAAACAGATGAGTATAGCTCAGATAATTACAATATCATTCTCATTAATTAATCTGGTGTTATAATAGTTTACATATAAGCAAGAATTCAAATCTATTAGGGAGGAATTCGAATCTACCAACTGGATGTGACTGTACCTAACTGACTAGCTAACTTAGTATGTCTCAATCAATATCGGAGTCCAAATGGTTAAATCCAGATGTCTAAATAGCTCACGAAATATGTAATAAATAGTTAACTCAATCTAACTGAAGTGGTAGGTGAGCAAATGCACCTAATCCAC
This sequence comes from Pseudotsuga menziesii, assembly GCA_001517045.1. Classification (NCBI taxonomy): domain Eukaryota; kingdom Viridiplantae; phylum Streptophyta; class Pinopsida; order Pinales; family Pinaceae; genus Pseudotsuga; species Pseudotsuga menziesii. Next base: position 74,879 of record LPNX010935769.1, on the reverse strand, counting down.
ATGCATCCATGCATAACTAGTGCTAACTAAATTGTTTGTGTTCTAACTGAATGTAACTGGAAATTAACTAAGTTTAACTAGTTCCAACTCCAACTGACTGAAGGAGGTTGGTGCTGGGATTCCCAGTGGCTCCTAAAATGTATGGATTGGCTTGGGAGGCTCCTAATATAATGCATGCAAGTGCACCCAGTGGTAGTTAGCCTCTAGCAGTGTTCACCACAATCTAGTAATCGGTACATGTGGCCCCATTAGGCCATGTGGACCCAATGATACTAGTGGACTCAATTAATTAAATAAAACTCCTAAGTTAGGATAAAATAATTTAATAGGCAGTTTGGTGAAGTAAGGATTATAAAACCTAACACCCCCCTTGAATCCTAACTTGGACAACTGTGGGCCCTGGAAACAAGGACATAAGTCACCCATTTACAATCTAAAAGATAAAATGTTTCTTAATACAACCAAGGAAACAGGGGAAAACCTCATGGGAACTCCCCCCTCAAAATAAGCAAAAATAGGAACTGAGAATCAAGCCTTAATGCCTAAAAGAGACTTGAGAAAGGAAAATAACTTTTTCGTGAAAGACTTGGTAAAAATATCCGCAGTTCGATCCTCTATAGGATAGTAGTGCAATTTGATGGTTCTTTCATGCACTAGTTCTCGAATGTAGTGCATGTGAACCTATATGTGCTTTTTCCTTTGCTTCTGAACTGGATCACTGGAAATTTTAATTGTACTCTAGTTGTCACAATAAAGATACACTACAAGTGAAATATAAATCCTGAACTCTGTCAATATGCCATGTAGCCAAATTTCCTAAATATCTGCATTCATAGATCCTTGATACTCTACTTCTGCTGAAGAGATTGAAAGTGTTGCTTGATTCTTGTTGGACCAACAAATTGGCCCAGATCCAATCATGAATACAAAACCCAAGGTGGATTTCATATCATTTCCATCTTCTGGCCAGTCTGAGTCTGTAAATCCTGTGAGATCAAGTTGCGCTCTAGCTACATAGTGGATCCCATAATCTATAGTACGCTTCCATAGTGCAAGATCCTCTTTTCTACCTTCTAGTGTAGCTCATGTGGCTCTTGCATGTAACTAGCATCAACAGTCACAACATAGGATATGTCTGGTCTCGAATGTGTGAGATATAGGATGCTCCCAATGAGTTGTCTGGATAGAGTTATATCTACCAAAGGTGTGGAGAAACCTTCTTCAATCACGATTCTTGATAGAAAGGAACAAGGGGCTACGTTGTAATCATCCATGTGTAATATCTTAAGCATGTCTGATGAATACCTGGACTGTGAGATCATGATTCCAAAAAAATTTCTACTTAGTTCGAGACCAATGAACTATCTTAATAGTCCTAGGTCAGTCATTATGAATTATTTTTTTAAAGTAGACTTGATGCTACTCAATCCAGCAGCATAGATGCTAGTAATGAGCAATTCATCCACATACAATACAACCAAAAGCAAGAACCCCTCTTTCTTCTGCATGCAGACATTGCAATATGATTTCCACCTTTCAAAGTTTTGATATATGAGGAAGGAATTCATCTTGGAGTACCATGCCCTTGGGGCTTGTTTGAGTCCCGACAGTGATTTCCTTAGTTTGCAAACTAAGGAAGGATCATCAATAAATCCCTGAGGTCGTTATATATATATCTCTTCCTCCAAATAACCATGAAGGAAGGAACTTTTCACATCCATGTGATGTACCTCCCATCTTTTAGAAGCTCCAATAGCGAATACAATCTTGATGGAGTCCATTCTAGCTACTGGAACGAGTGTCTCATTGTAGTCCAATCCTTGAACCTGAGAGTTTCCTTTGGAAACCAACCGATCTTTGTACTTGATTGTGGTTCCATCTACAACAATATTTGTCTTGTAGATCCATTTGCACTAAACAGGCTTCCTTCCTAAAGGTAAGGAGATGGGTTCCCAGGTTTTATTGTCATGTAGCAAAACAAACTCTGCATCCATGGTTTCCTTCCATCTAGTGTCATGGAAAGATTCCTTGAAGGATTGAGGATCTAACCCCAACATCATAAAAAAACTCTCAGGAAGAATTGGATCTGTGTGGGACACTGCAACACTCTCCTTCTGATACTGGGACCTCATTCTTCTATTGTCATGTGGATCCCTAGCACCATTTCCAGCTGCTTCTATGAGCTACTGAGCCCATTTAGGCTACTAAAATGAGGTAGATGCTAGATCTAGATCTAGATCCATTTGAGGTGTAAGCTCAATGTCTTGATCATCGCTGGTGTGCCTCCTCTTGTGAATCTGAAATGTTAGGCAATAAAACTATATCTACAATACGAAGTGAAGGAATGTTTATACCTTCATCTACTTCGAATGGAAGCTGTGGTGATACTGGAACTGTGAATGGCATGAAGTGAGAGAAAATATATGCATTGGAGGCATGATCAGAAATTCCTTTTGCTACAATCTACCCAATTGATATTTTGTGATCTCTACCAAGTCAGGTCCAAACAACACTTGCTTTGGTGAGCAGTGTGAGTCATATGATATAGAGACAATAGATTATATGCAAGAGAAGGCACATATAGGGCATCTCTAAACACATTATGCTAGAATTTGATGGTGCCTCTTCCTGCTGTTGGAATTTCAAAATCATCTCCCTTGTGAATAGTGGGACCTTCTTTGATGTTGAGAGTGGAGAAGAATGCCTTCGAGGAAACCATGTCGTTGGATGCTTGAGAATCAATCAAATAGGATGTTGACCAAGGTAGGAAAGCTTTCAAAGAATGCAACCTTTCATGTCCATCATCAGACTTCTTTTCTCCTTGTGGGAGAGCAATGTTATTTTGTTTGAGGAGAGAAGTCAGCTGATCTACTTGTTTCTTCATACAAGAGTTTTCAAGGTGAAAACCTCTCATATAATAGGGACACATATTATTTTCGAACTTCTTTTTCTTAGAGCTTGAGGCTCCTTTGAAAGTCTTCTAATTATCTTTACGATTCGAATCAGCTGCTTTGGGCTACGTCTACTTTTATTTCCCTTTAGCTTGCACTTTGGTAGATTCTGTCACTATGAGAGCTGGATATTTGGAGGTATTGATGACTTCCATATGTATCAACTTATCTTTCTCCTTGATTAAGGACTTGACAAATGAATCAAGTGAAGGAATTTTCCAATCTGGAAAGGAATCCCTTTTAGAATGGAAGATTGAGACAAATACAGAATACTCTAGGTCGAGTTTGCTAAGAATGGAAAGAACATTTTTCTCATCCTTTCTTTCTAGTCGGCACTGTCTGCATTGGATTGCAAGAGACTTGAGTTTAGTAAAGAATTTGTCTACTATTTAGAAATTGTTGGGATGTAATTCTACCATCTCATTATCTAGGATGTGTCCATGAAGCTCATCTTGTTTTCCAAACAAGTCTTCAGGCTTCTCCCAGGATTCTACGGGAATCCTCAAATATTCAAGGTGGAAGAGGAGATATCTAGATATATTCATTCATAGATAACCGAAAGATTAATCTAAGCAGTTCATAAAAAATTTCTTCTCAACTTGCTGATGGGGCACAACCTCCCTTCCAATTATTATCCTGTAGAAGAAAAGCTTGCGCAAGGCCAACTGTATATCTACCCTCCAATCAATATAACTGAAGGGTGTAAGGATCCGAGGAGTAGAAGGTAGAGAATCCATACTTCTTTTGTTGGAAAAACACAAATCTTCACAAAAACTACATAGCATCTATATATTTTCACTGTAAAACACTAAAACATTCGAACTATGTTAGAATTGTGCATTCCCTCTCAACATGAACACTTTCTTAGGTTCCATCATGCCCATACCGCCACTTGTAATAAATTCATAGGAAACAAGGTACACTTTGTGGGACTAATGTGGAAACCCAGCTACTTTTGGTGTTCAATGGAGAGCAGATAGACATGAAACTTGCTTGAAATGGATGTGATACCATGTTAAAATTTCTATGCCATTTATATCATAAAGCAATGAGTCCAGTATCATCGACGCAATAAAAGAGGAATGAAGATACACAATGAAAAAATCAAACAACATAGGAAACAGATGAGTATAGACCAAATAATTACAGTATCATTCTCATTAATTAATTTGGTGTTACAATAGTTTACATAAGGAATAATTCAAATCAATTAGGGAGGAATTTGAATCTACCAACTGGATGTGATTGTACCTAACTGACTAGCTAACTCAGTATTTCTCAATCAATATCAGAGTGCAAATGGTTAACTCCATATGTCTAAACAAATCACACAATTAGTAATAAATAGTTAACTCAGTCTAACTAAAGTGGTAGGTGAGAAAAGATGCCTAATCCACATGAAAACATGCATAACTAGTGCTAACTGAAATGATTGTGAAATAATTGAAGGTAACTGGAAATTAACTAAGCTTAACTAGTTCCAACTCCAACTGACTCAAGGAGGTTGGTGTTGGGACTCCTAGTGGCTCCTAAAATGTAGGGATTGGCCTAGGAGGTGCCTAATATGATGCATGCAAGTGCAGTCAATGGAAGTTAGCCCCTAGCAGTGCTCCCCACACTCTAGTAACTGGTACATGTGGCCGCATTAGGCCATGTGGACCCAATGGTACTAGTGGACTCAATTAATTAAACAAAACTCCTAAGTTAGGATAAAATAATATAATAGACAATTTGTTCAAGGGAGGATTATAAATCCTAACAATTCTATGGCATGCCCAAAAATTGCAGCATAAAAAAATATTTATATATTTATAATTTATAAACTTAAAAGTAGCTAGGTGTTTCTCTTGGTCGTAAGGTCAGTTCTACCCATCTACATGGATAAATTTAATTGGAAGTATTACTTGTATGATGATAGGGCTTGTCGTCTATCTGGCATTGAATTCGACTATGTCAAAATTGAAACACAACTCTCACCAAGGTGATGTGTTAAAGTTTTAATGAAATGAAATATTTGGTTTTATTTACATAGGATTAAATCCTAGGGTTTGGACCTTAGTCTTATGCCATGCATTTCTAGACATATGCATTGAACTTGAATTTTACATTAAATTTTGTCTCTACCTATATAAGGGGAAGGGTTGTAATAATGGGGGTGCAAACCTCGCAGACCTTACATGTGACATGGGAAAAAAATATACTAGAAATATATTATGCTTTAAATCCCATGCCAAAGTTTAGCATGTGGCCAAAGGGGAGTTATAACATGGATAACAAATTGCGATGGAGAAGGGACTTTAATGAATTTTTAACTTTGTCATAGCCTTGGATTGCAATTCAACAGCACAGTAAAACATAGATAATGAGGTTTCCAGCCTCACATGCTTTTCGTGGAAGAAAAATGATCCTGGACCTCCATATTTACTCTACTCGATCCTTGTCATTGGAAATATATTTCGGGTTTTACTGTCTCATTTTCTTGGTAGTGAGAGTTTTTTTATTTGATTTACTATGGTGGTTGTTGGTGCTTTAGGTATGAATCCTTCTTGCTATATGATGGTGCTTTCTTACGATCTTACTTTCTTGTAATGTATGCTTTGTTTGAACAGTTTTTATGCTATGTTTAAATCGTGTTTATTGGCCTGCTTGGTCATTATTTCCCTTTCCACAGTCTCATTCATTTTCATTTCTGGTGTGGTAAGGTGGAAACTTCGATGTGCTTTCCTTCGATTACTAGCATAGGAGCTTCCGAGGACAAGAAGGGTTTTACAGGTAAGAAGATAATTTTTCATGTTTTTAACTCTTTATTCCATTAAACATTTTCATAGGCTACAATGGATATAAACTTGGATGTTTTTTATTTGTGTAGGGAAAATGAAGGAATGGAGAGCTAGGACAAGCAAACCCTCGTCTATTTAAGCATTTGATGAAGGTACGACTCTCTTCCTACATTTATGCCTATTAAAAAATCCTTTTAAAGGTGGATGAAGGGTGGCATAAGGGCCAACATGAGTGGAAACGAAGTTAATTCCTCTCAAGAAAACCATTACTTTGTCCTGAGGTCAGAAAAACTATCCCTATACCCTTTTTATAAAAACATTCATGTCTTATTTTTACTGCGAGTATACTAACTCTAGCAGGCCTAAGTGCAAGTATAATGTTGGCACATCTCCTTCGAATGAATACTGGAACGATGGTTAAGATCAAGGTATGCCTCGATTTTTAAATCATGCCAATAGGAATAGCTCTCGGCTTACTCTGCTTGGACTATTGGAAAAAATAGAAGGGATTTACAACCTCCATTGATTTTTAAGATAAGTTGATTATTAAAATGTTGGGTCTAGAATTACGATTTGGAAAATTCATTATGATTTGGGGGGAACATACTATAGGGTAATTGGGAATATTGGCATACAACTACTGTGGATTTGATTATACATTTTTTTATTTTAAAATGTTAGTTTGATTTGGATATGGATCCGATTAGCTGCTAGTCACTTCTGAGATTTGTATATCTAACAACCTTGAATAGAGTATCGATTTGTCGTGATTTTTTTTCTCGGATCTATTTGTAATTTTTGTGTTTTGGATATGTTTGGATCTTAGTTAATAATTTTTTTGGATATGTTATTTCTATATATTTAAGTTGAAACAGAAACTGGTAAAAGCATGTAGATTTGTGCTTATTTGAAACCTAGAAGTGGTCTCTGTAACAATCCTCTCGGTTATAAGTTTGATACATGTTGTGATTCTAATATTTGATACTTACTTTGTTAAATTCTGTAAAGAGAAACCTATCAGCTCTCCTTGTCATATCTTCAATTTCCTTGAATAATTAACGAATTTGATTGATATATATTTAACTTAATATTGAGACATTATGTAGGAGATTTGTATAGTTTGTAAAATGAATTTTTATGTTCTTTATAGAAAATTTAGTGTGATTTCTGCATATTTGTGCACAAGGAAAATTTTCTAATAACAGAGTATAAATCAAGAATAATAATAAGTAGGTTTAAAGGAAACTAATTAACGCATTGGACAATTTCAGTTTATAAAAAAATCACTCAAAATTATAATATACTTTCAGAATTTAATCATCAAGACTAAAGAATTAGATGAATTTAGTAAGGAACCTACCACCACTGATTGGAAAACATCATTGAATATGTCATTCCTCCCAACCAACTATTAGAGCAGCCAAACTTACTTGCTTCATAACCCTCGAGCTAGTTTGGTAAACCACAAGGGAAAATTATGATCAATGTGCCATCTCTTTGCATCAATAGATTATTTCCCCTTCCATTGCCAACCTCCTGCTTATTCGATGGACATACTACTTTATAGTATTATGCCTAGGACTTGGTCATTTATGAGCCACCTGCTCTTTAATCCTCCACAAGGAGTTTCCATCTTTCGCCATTTGTCATTTACCCTTGTGGATCAGCAAGCAATATTTTAACAGCTACTTCAGTTTTGATTCCTCTTAGTTATTTAATTAATAAATAATAATAATTCCATTCCATTTATATTGACTTTATTTTCAAAAATATAAAAAAATATTCAAAGTATCTAAAAGATTAACAATTGTTTGGTGTATTACAATTAATGACATCCTTATAGCATCTTCATTTTCTCTTAACAACTACATTTTCCTCACACCACAAATTATCTTAAAACTTAGAAGTAATAATATTTTTGACATTATCGATGTTCTGCAAAATTCAATTTCCATCATTGCCCCAATGGTTTAACCATCCCATGGTATCTTTACACCAACACTCCTTGAGGTGTAATTTGTTTTAACTCAAGTTTAAAGAAAATTTAGGAAGTCTTTGGTTTCGCATGTACATCGGGTACCTAGTCATAAACATGTTCTCGATTGGGTAAGACCCAATTCTATGAGGAGAATAGGATAATGCATATTGCTTTTAATTTTGAGGTTATAATTTATACACTCCTTCTAGATTTGCTCAATATTCCTCCAAAATTCTCTAGAAATGTTGCACCCCTATACTTAACAACCATACAAGTTAATAGGGATGACAAGAGTTCTAAAGATGAACTTATTTTTATCCCACATGCCTAGATTGGCTGATTTACAGTTATTTTCAAGAGCAAAAAAGATTTCCACCCTCCATTAATCATTTTCTCAGTGCTATTGTTCCAATTGAGATTGTGACGAATATCAATTCCGAGATACTTGTAAGAAGTCACTTCCTCTATATTTCTATTATCATAAATAAAATTTGCATAGGTGTCTTTCTTAGATTTTATAATCATGATTTTTGTCTTGTGAATGTTAACAGTCATACCCATGTTAGCGAAAAAATATTTAAGAATTATTAATTGCTTATTGATATCAGAAGAACGCCTTGCCATAAGACCAATATCATCAACATAAAGTAGGAGGATGATAACTATCCCAACTAATATTGTAGCGATGCAACTTGCTTCTTTTAAACCTCTTTCTAGCTTATCGATGTAAATGTCAAACAGGGTAGGGGAGAGGGGACAACCTTGATTAACTCCAATATTACAATCTATATTTGTTTTCCATCCTCATTATTCTTAAACTTGGAAATGACTTTTTCGTATAACCTTATCACAATAACTCTCAACTCAAAATGAACCTTAAGCTCCTCTAGCCTATTCCACAAGTTATTTCTATGCAATGTATCAAAATATTTTCTAAAATACACAAACTTGCAACAAAATAGGTCAGAATTATTATTACGACATTCTTATTCAATGATCCTAAGTGTAATGAGGTGGTTTGTGGTTGAATGGTGCCTTCTAAAACTTGCTTATACTTTATCCCGCTTACCTTCCATTTCTATCCATTTATTGATCTTATTTTGTAGGATAATGCTGTTAGAATATAATCCATAGGGATTATATATTGTAAATAAATAAAGAAATCTGAATAGTTAGGAAGTTGAAAAGGCTGGGCAGAAGGTGAAACACAACCGTCACATGTAATGTATAAAAGAATGCATTAGCAATGGAATAATATTGAATCGAGAGTTATACCTAACAAGTGGTATCAGAGCTTGGCTATTTTCCATAACTCCTTCCTGCTGCATTTCAGTCCTGGCATTCTGCTTTCCAGTCCATTGCCAGACTGCCTGATCCGTCAATCTGCCAGTCGCATGCATTGTATGCGTTATTATATTGGAGACCTGCCTAACCCTAATTTTGTAACGGTGTTCCATATTTTGTCTAATACTTGTTCAATTGTCTTCACGCGTTGGAATTATGCCAAAACTACCAAAACCTCGACCTATTGGACACCACCTTCAGTCTCCACGCCATTCCTCTTATGCTTCCTCAGATCAGCAATCGCCGCATCCCTGAACAACCCAATATCAACAGCACTAGACACCATTTGATAACCACGCTGCTGAAATATTCTCTGCATCCAAAACCTCGACCTGCACCATTTCTTGATGTGATACAAGAGTGTGCGATGTAATTTTTGAAGAGAGGTGAACTGTGAATTTTAGTGGAAGAGGTATTTAGAGCAAAGCAAATTCACTGTATGCGTTGTGTGATGCATTGAGGAATGCGTTGAGACTGCGTGAAGAGACCACTGAATGAATAGAGAAGAAATCCTGAATCGATTTCAGGTTTCTATTGGTGAATAAATATTCTGTTTTTATTTTATTGATTGGTATTTTCATAATATTTGAAGTGGATTGAGAAAACGCATTTTTATTCTGGTGTGAGAATGAATACCCAACGGGTCCAATCTTCCGTTTCATTGCGTCGATTGGTGTTGGATGTTGTTTGAAGGACCAATCTACTCTTATGGTTTGAGAGAAAATACCCAATTGGTCTAATCTTCTGTTTTCATTCTATTGACTGATATATTTGCTATGCTGCGATCTATGAGTTTACTATGAGTATATGCTTTGAGGTATGCTTGCTATGCTGTGATTTGCGTTGATTATGTGTGTGGAGTTTTGATTGGAAAATTCTACAAATATTTTCCTGTGGATGAACCGTGAACAATGCGGTTGTTGTATGAGCCCTTTCTTGATGTATGATCCATGGTCGTTGTGCATTTTATGTGCCTATGTATTTGATGCGTTGGGGAAATAGTATTTGTTACGTGACATGCTTGACCTAATTCTTGATGAGTGTATTAATTGCTGCAACTTGAATACTGCATAAAACCTATCTTTTATGTTGAAGACTGCATGCATGCTGCGTTGGAGATAGCTGCGTTGAGCTAGCTACCTGTGTTGGTTGAGCTAGCTGCATGTGTTGAAGAATGCATTTTGGGAATACACATGGAGATAATGCGTTGGAGACTCATATATCACATGGAGATAATTCCTTTGACCATTGGAATAAAACCCTAAATCTACCCTATACTGCTGCGTGCTGCATTGGAGCTGTGAGCTTTCTATATGCATTGAACAGACTGATAAATATTATGACTGGTTTCTAAATGATCACCACCACTGATATCGCGTAAACTCACCTCTGTACATAGACTGCTACCTATTGCTTCTACTTGAATGTGTTGAAGGTCTCTCTTCAACTTCATGACAGTGTATATTCAGAACCTTTCTCAATTGTGTGTTATGCCTATGACCTGAAAAATAAAGGAGAATGAACATGCTGCATGGTATAAAAACTCTTGTATGCTGCGACTGACATATATCATGCTGACATTATGATACTGAGACTGATATATTGTGTTGTGACTAATATATCATATATTTCTAGTGACTGATATATTTTGTATTGAAGAAGCCTGTGTATGCTATAAACTTGCATTGTATTCACCTTGGCAAAGACTGTAGACCTGCAAGGTTATTGTTTTTTTCTATTTCTCTTTGTAAATTACACTAACAGTTGTAAAAATGCAATCTATAGCATCTATTGTTGGTGATGTCCTCACTGGCAAGGAAACATGTCCAAAATGGTCTAGAAAGATCAAGAAATCAAGCGAGCCTATTGAAGAATCCCTTTACTTTGTTTAGAAAACAAAGAATCGGTCCAAAGACCCTTCCAAGGGAGATTGCAGCAAGAGAGGACGAGAAAGAACAAATTTCAGAGGCAGAGGGGGCAGAAACAAAAGATCAGATCTACAGTGCAAGCGTTGTGGAAAGACTAGGCACACATCAGATCAGTGTTGGGCTTCGTGGGACTCCATCAAAGACAAACAGAACCAGAAGAAAGATGACCAAGATGCTAGTAAATCTTCTGATTCTTGTATTGTTGCACATTGTAATCTTGGAATTAATGAAATGACTTCACTTTCATCTTACAAATATTGTTGGCTGCTTGATACTGGTGCAACATCACACATGACATTTAGAAAAGATTGTTTTGAAGAGCTTAATGAAATAATAGAAGGCATATTTTACTTTGCAGATAAGTCAAGTCTTAAACCAAAAGGAATGGGCACCATTCGACTAAAGATACCTGGATTCCCTGATTTCTTGTTGAAAAATGTTCTCTATCTTCCAGAGCTGCAGAGAAGTCTGTTGTCCTTGGTGGAGATTCGACAGCGAGGCCATTCCATCCACATGTTTGATGGAATCGTTGAAATAAGAAAGTCCTCTGACAACCAAGTCATCATGACTGTGTATGAAGATGGGAAGCTGCTGAAGCTAAAGGGTTCATCTGCAAGAGTTCAGAACTATGCCTACCTCTCTCAGCATGGAGAAGGTAATTTGTCATCTAGTTCATTGTGGCATGCAAGATTTGGTCATCTAAATTATAACAGTCTTCATTTGTTGAGAAAGAATGGTGTATTTGGTTTGCCCACCATTCCCAAAGAGAAGAACAAATGTGATGCATGTATATTAGGGAAACATAGTAAGCTGCCATTCCATGAATCTAATTTCAGAGCAAGTAGGAAATTAGAATTAGTACATTCTGATTTATGTGGCCCAATGCCAACACCTTCAGCAAATGGGAATAAGTATTTTATGACATTTGTTGATGACTACTCAAGAATGTGCTGGATTTACTGTTTAAAGACAAAATCAGAAGCATTTCAAACATTCAAATACTTTCATGCATTGATAGAAAAACAAGCACAATAAAAAATTGGTACACTTCATCCTGATAATGGGAAAGAATACACTTCAACTGCTTTTGAAAATTATCTTCGCCAACATGGAATTGCACATCAGACTACAGTTCCCTACAATCCTCAACAAAATAGTGTAGCATAAAGAATGAATAGAACCATAATGAATATGGTTCACTCAATGATGTTTTTCAAGAATGTAAAACTAATGTTTTGGGGTGATGCAGTAAAATGTGCAGCATACTTAAGAAACAAAAGTCCCTCAAATGCGCTTGATAACAAGACTCCACATGAAATGTGGTTTGGCCATCTCCCTTCAGTCAGGCATCTCAGGGTTTTTGGTTCCACCTGTTATGCCTTGATTCCAAAGGAGCAAAGAAACAAGCTTAGTGCTCGAAGCAGAAAATGTATTTTCCTGGGGTACGAAGAATACTCCAAGGAATACCGTCTGTATGATGAGGTAAACAAGAAATTTGTTATTTCCAGAGATGTCATTTTTCTTGAGACTAATAAAAATGACCAGTCCATTGAGAGAAAACTTGATCATTTGGAAAGTTATCCTCATCCAAAGACATATTTTGAAAATGAATATGAAATTCCAAACCTTGAAGGGGGGATTCCTATTCTAGATCAACCTTTGGAATTTCCATATGAAGCACCAACTCCCCTGCATGAAGAAGTTCCTGCTACTTCACTTGAACAAGAGGGTAAACTGGATGATGTGATTGAGAGAATTGAAAGACTCTCAATCAATGATGAAGCACCACCAGCTGATCAACCAGGACCATCACGGACGATTCCTAAATGGGCCACAAAGACACTTGAAAGTTTCNATATGTTGGAGAACTATTAAACAAATTTTGCATGACAGAATGCAACCCTATATCTACTCCAATGGAACAGAAAATGAAGCTCACATCAAGCGAAGGAAAATAATTTGAAGATGCGACCAAGTATTGACAACCGGTAGGAAGTCTTATCTACCTTACAACAACTAGACCAGAAATTTCTTATGTTGTTGGCATACTTTCAAGGTTCATGCATAAACCTTGTGAAGGACACTGGTCAGCTACAAAAAGAGTNAGCAGATAATTCAGGTGATGACATGGATGTATCATTTGATTGTGAATTTAATTTATCTGCTAAATTTGAACCAACTTCCTTTGAAGAAGCTTCTACTCGTTTTGAGTGGAAAGAAGCTATGCAGAATGAGTATGAT
>LPNX010935769.1:0-61544 GCA_001517045.1 Pseudotsuga menziesii | reverse complement strand
AACTTCTGGATACACTATGAGTCTTGGATCAGCAGCTGTCTCATGGAGATCACGCAAACAGTCAGTTCCGGCAGATTCAACAATAGAAGTAGAATATGTGGCTATAGTTGAAGCAACAAAAGAAATAGTATGGCTCAGGAAGATACTTGAAGATTTGCAAGAAAAAAAAGAGGACTCCACACCATTATTGGTTGACAATACTTCTGCAATCAAGCTGGCTAAGAATCCTAGATTCCATGATCGAACCAAACACATCAACACAAAGTATCATTTGATTCGACATCATGTAGAGGCCAAGACAGTCCATCTTCGACATTGTTCCACAAATGATCAAATTGCAGACATCTTCACCAAAGCGCTTGGACGAGAAAAGTTTGAAAGATTCAGAAACATGCTTGGACTTACGAACACCCCTTCGGATTAAGAGGGGGATTGTTAGAATATAATCCATAGGGATTATATATTGTAAATAAATAAAGAAATCTGAATAGTTAGGAAGCCGAAAAGGCTGGGCGGAAGGTGAAACACAACCGTCACATGTAATGTATAAAAGAATGCATTAGTAATGGAATAATATTGAATCGGGAGTTATACCTAACAAATGCCATATAAATTATCCAAGAGAGGGCTTATCATAATAGTCGAATAATTAGATGGGTCATTTTATTCACCACTTTTGAAAATAGGAATAATGAGGCTTTGATTCCAACATGTAGAAAACCCTTTCTTGATGACTAGATTAATGAATTTGTGGATGTGGGGGATGAGGATATGCCCTCCAATTTTTAAGAGTCCCACTTGGTAGCCTTCAATGTCTTTGGCTTTTCCATTTGCTAAGTGCTTAACCCCGAAATGTATGTCTTTTAATGAAAAATATTATGTTGTTGTAAGAAGGGTCTCAATGTTATATCTGATATTTGAGGATTCATAAAGTTTTTTTAAGATATGAATTCCAATCTTTTATAGCAATTTTATTGTCTTCTTTTGTTTTGTGAGTTAGAATTTGTGATAATTAAAATTTACTTTATAAATATATAACATTTTATTTTGGTTTGATTGAAAAAATGAAAACATTATTTTCTTGATTACAAAAAGGTAGAGAAAAAAATATAATAAATTGAAAAATATCATTATAAAATTTTCCTTCCCTTTTATTTGATTAAAAAATTATAACAGTTTTTTGTTTTATTATAATAAAAAAATGAAAATTATCATGATTTCCCTACCTTTCACATTCTTAATTTCATATTTAACAAATAATTTTTTACTTTCATTTTCATTTGTATACAACCCAAAAGGCTCCATTTTCATCCCTTCATGGAAACCCTTTCCTTCCTTAGGGCGTGTGGCAGTTGTTACAGTCTCGTTCCATTGCAGTGGTTTCAGTAGGAAGCCACATGACAAATTGAAAATAACTATAAATATCAAACAATCATGGGGACTATAAAATCAAGATTGTTGACCCCTGTAATTAAAAGGTTAGCCATATATTTAATGTAACACCCCGGTTATGACCCCGTTTGAATTTAAAGTATATGATGTAAATATTGTATTTAATCGTGGTGTGGAGCTCAAGGAAAAAGCCCCACCAACGATTTAGGATGTTGTAGTTTGGCAAGTAAATTAGATGCCGATGGTGTTTTGTGCTAGCTAGGCACATTATAATTTTACACCATGTAACTAATGCAATTAATAAAATATACCACAGTCGGCTATGTCAATGTGACCATTGAAGAGAAAGGGCATGATCTCACAAGGACAAGGGGGGGGAACCATTTAAACCTTTGGTCCAATGGAGAAAATCCAAATGTCAAGGGGAAAACCCATAAAGCTGTCAACTACCCTTTTTGTCTTTTGTGCCCAGACATTTAGAAAGTTGTTGAGAAATGAATGCATGGGGATGGGAAGAGTATGGGATTCAAATTCGAATTTGGGGAGCCACCCATTTTGGAAAAGTGTTTATTTGACTTGTTGGGAAAGTAAATGCTTGGAAAAGCATGCCCAAGCTATTACTCACCCACACTCTTTCATTTTTCACCATTCCATGGAGGTTGGGAACTCTCACGTAGGTGAAGCTTGCTGAGGTCCTTCCCTCACAATTTATGCAGTTAAATCTCATTCCCATGGTTGGGAAACCCGATTTTGTTGTGTTCAATGGATGGGAGAAGAGACCCACGATTTGGGGGGTTTAAGAGGAGGTTTTTCCCTCTACTCATGCAGCTGAGTTTACTAGGCATTTTTCCTCCACGATTTTATGGTTTTCTTGATTTTTCCATTCCTAGAATTCGTCCATTTGGGTTGCTCAGTGGTTATGGAACCAAGTCTTCTCGATTTGGAGGTTTGGGGAGGTATTTTTTCCCCCCATGTTGCCCATAAATGTTTCTGAGTTCAGATCTGCAATTTGGGGATTTATGGTGGTCATTTTTCCCTTGAAATGCTCGTGGGTGATTTGTGAAACCGTGTTTGCCTTCAGACGGTTGTTTTCCCTTTCACCGAATTTCTTTTGGGTGAAAAACATTTCCTTTCATGCGCGACATGTGCATTTTGCGATTATGTGCATCCCTGTGTTGGCTTGGTTGAGTAAGTCCAAGAAACTCATATATTAATTGGTTTGTTTGGTTGAGTAATTCTAGGGAACCTAGCTATTAGATGGGTGACTGAGTTGGGATGTGACTGGTTGGCTTGGCTGAGTAAGTCCAAGGAACCTCCACGTTATTGTTTTGTTTTCCCCACGTATTTTGTGAAACCCAACTGTGTGTTGGCTTGACTGTGGGTGTATGGTTTTACTGCATGTAAGCCTCGTGTTCCCTTGTTCCTTGTAGAATCATGTTCGGCTCGGGGGTGGAAACATTACTGAGATATTGCTGATTACATTGGCCTATGTTTGGGTGGAACGACGCAGTGACATAGCTGGTTGCGGGAGGCATCAAGATTCAATTCAAGATAAGTATTCTTGTGCTTTCTAACTCCTGCAGCTGTAATTGTTTACGGATGACAATATGAATAATGTTCAAATGTGTTGAATGTATGTGATTGCTTCCGTTGTTTACTTATTTATGATTAGGCATTTGCATCTGTGTATGCTTCATGATTCAATGCATTTGTAAATTATCATGTTCATGGGGCTAGCTTGCCCAGTTCCATAGTGTCGGCAGCGTCCTCTTCGCCGGTTGGAGGGTTGGGGACGTTACATTTAAGCAGTCAAAATTTATCAGTCAACCTGCAAATATCCTTCAAATTTTTAATTGAGATCATTGCATTGAGGTATGTACACTGCTTATATTTCAAAAAATCTATTTTCTGAGATGCCTAAAAATTTCATGTCATGTTCGTGTTTGATCGTATTCCTTGTATTCTCAGCAAAGCCATGTAAAAACAACATTTTTCCTGACATTATTCAAATATTTCTAGATGATTTGTTACACATGATAAGAGCTCTTCAAACTCTCCATATTAGGAATTCTATCCATGCCATGAGATGTCAGTGAAGTCATTTTGGAAGTTGTATCAGGAAGTCCCTTCCCTAGCCAACATTGGTGTCTTGAACATAAGATCGTTGTATTCTTAGAGAGATTTATCTGCTAATTTTTGTTATTATTTGGGGCTGAGGGGAATGTAAAATCCCTCTTTTCTACTCAGGTGAATGTAACATCCCTATTTGCTACTATGACTCCTCAATAATGGAAAGTACAAGGTAATTGTGAATGTGCAACATTCCTACGAGAAGATGAAGGTAAGTAAAAGCATTATAAGTACTGTTATTTATTTTATTAAGTTTATAGGTCTAGTTTTGGGAAAGAATAACTATATGATATAAGATAATAATAAACTTTTATGGCCTACTTTGTGGCATAAATCCAAGTATTCTTAGATAATTACTAGTAATTCTAAATGGAATTCCTAGATATTATAAATATCTTGGTTCTGGAGAGACTGCTGAGAATATATATTTAATATTCCTAAAGGGTGAAAACACAAAGTTGGGTAACACTTTTGGCTTGTTTTTGACATACAAAACTGCTAAAATTTCTATTTTTCAACTTCGACTTCTTCAAACCCATATCTCCATTAGGAATTTAAACTTGAAGTAAACACAAATGTTTTAAAGAATTTAATTATCTTTCTACTTGTATTTTTTTAAAATTTTTTATGGACATATTGTGGGACAAATTTGGTGCTCACCAATGACATATACTTGAAAATTTTATGTATGGATAATGAGTGACCAACGTGAGCATTAGTTTTTTGAGAGATGGTTATTCATTTTAGGTAAAAAAATGTATGATAATAATCTACACACACTGCACTTATGCATGGACTATATTTTGAGGTTTTTCAGACTTGAGAAATATTTTTTATTATTTATCGAAACAACATAAGTTCAAAAAATGGTGCATTATCGATACACGTTGGTGAGCTTAAATTTTTATTTAGTGTGAATCCTACTGGAAAAACTAAAAGTACACTTTTGAAGAGGACAAGGAAATTATGATCTCTATGAAGATTTTCAAAATTTTGGTGGTGTCTTTGTTATGATATTGAATTTTCATTTTAGGTGATTTTCAGAGTAATACAAGTCTTAAGGGATAAGGTTTAGAAAAAAATTATTAAAATAAATAGAAATTCAAATCGAAAGGAAACAATTATTATATCATTGGAAACTAGATTTAGAGATGAATCCATTGCTGCCAAGTCCTACAAATAATATTCAAAATTTGTAGGGGTTTGAGCCTGCTAAAGTTTTAGGTTCCAGAAAGATTCCCGTAGTTCAAACTCTCATCAAAGAGTTTTTTTTTAAATACAGCAGGGAAATTGGTTCAAACTGTCGGCCTAGAGTTTTATTAAAATATCGGAGGAGAGTTTGAAATATCACAAACTCTCAACCTAGAGCTTGAGATTGTGCGCACCGTTTTTTTCACCCCTTTGTCATAAAATTGATTCCAATTCATGATTTCACCCTAAATGAAAAAAGTTAAGTTTAATATTATCTTCTCATTTGAAATTCTGTTAGAATTTAGTATGTATATAATTTAATTTTAATATATGACATTATTGTAGTCAATAGTATGCACAACGCATACCTTTCCATCAACCTCCACACCTTACGACAAAGCCCGTAGGTGGAACGCCAATTAGATATGACAAGCAACTCTTGTGCTCAAAACGAGATGGAGCGGAATGGAAGTTGGGGCGGTATGGTTTTAGAAGGGTAGAAGCTCGTCAGCTAGTGGAAAACTGAGTTCATTATTGGAAAGTCAAGTTTAATCTTAGAAATTTTGGAAACTCTCTTCTATGCACATAATCTTTCTTGTAAGGATTTTGGATTAAGAGGTGACAAAAAAAACTAGTTAGTTTAAATTTATAGATTTTATCATATTCCAATGGAGACACTTTAAGACAAAAAAATTTTGAATTATTTTAGATGTCATTAGTTACATTTAAAAGGAAGACCTTACAATAAGGTTAAATATTAATTTGATAATGGTCTATGTAAAAGAGATTTTGAAGAAAAGGAAAAATGAATTGCAGTAGCAGCCGTGTAGATTGTAACCATTTTTGTTCCATAAGATAACAAGAGCCACGAAGTGACAATGTCCAGCACAAGTGTTAATGAGATGTTTGTGAAATTTGCGTAATTGTAAGTTAGATGTTTTTAAAATTTACAAAATCAACACATTAATTATGAGTTTAGAATATATCATTGTTGCTTTAAATTTCCAACTAGTTTAAGTTCATAAAGCATGGTAATAAAAGGAATGCGAGATTCATCTAGGAATTTATAATAGGATTTTGTTTTCTTAAAATGTGATAATATGGGATCAATTATAACCTTTTTCTATCAATTGTGTTTTCTATACCAATAGGCCTTTAAGTTTGAGTTGTGGAACATATGGTTTAAAACCATAGGAAAGTTTCCTATTAATTAATATTTTCTTGATCCCCAACCTTTTGGCAATCTATAAACCTCGATAAAGGGCTATGATCTCTACTTGGTTATTGGCCATTTTTCTTTGATTATTTTACCTAGTTATTCTATAAAAAGTGATCCAAAAGAGCGTCATCAAATAAGATATTTAATATAATCATTTTAGCTTTTTATAATATAAGAGAAGCAACAAATGAAATCTGGCAATCTATAGACCTTGGTAAAGGGCTAGGATATCCGCTTGGTAAGTTGGTCATTTTGCTTATTTTACCTTTTTATAATATAGAAGAAGTAGAAAATGAAATCAAAGAGAAAGATGAAGAATGAAGAATAGGAGCATCCATTTTTAATAATGTAATCTTTATATTAAATTTATACATTATATTACATTTATACATAAATAAAAATTAGTTGAACTTTGTAAATTGCCAGTTCTTTATATTATTTTTTTATTTTTTTTATAATATTACATTTCACAATAAGAATAAGTCTAATTTGATTATAAAGTTCAATGCTTTGATTGTTGCGTTGAAGAGGTGCATTATAAAGCTCAGTAGGGGGAGATGTGTAGGTCTTTTCGTGCTCATCCTAAAACTGACACATGCACTTTATAAAAATTATAAAATGTTCTAAAAAATAACATATCGGCTCAAATTAAATTTAAAATATTTTTTAGAATCACATATTTAAGACTACAAATTAAAACCATAAACATTATGTTTACATTTCCTCAACATTTCCACCTCAAAAAGGGGGGTTGCATCTCAATAGATTTGATCCCTTTCTCCCTTTGGTAGATCCTTTTTAAAATGGATCTATGTTGGTTTATACTCAATCAAATCTATGTCCTTTAAAAAATAATAAATGTTGACAACTAAAAATGTTAGTGTAGAGAAATCATGACTTCAACATATACAAGATTTTCAACATAATCAATTAATATGTCTATCTCTCAACCTATCTTAAACATCCTTCAAGTAAACACTTAGTTGTCTATAAATTTGTATTAACATAAGTTAAAGTGTAGTAAAAATATTTGATTAATATTAATTTTATGTTTGACAAATGAATGTGAACATTAACTTTAAAAATTGTTGAGCTTTTTTTAAATGCGTAAAGCTTTGTCAACATAAGGCTAAAGCTCATTACAACAATATACTTCATTTAAGAGTTCAACATGATTTTTTTTTGTATGCTTCAAGCTTTTTCAACATAGGGCTAAAGGCCATTACAACAATATATTCATTTAAGAGTTTAACCTGTTACTTTTCCCACTATGTATGTTTGCTAGAGTCGGTCGTTGTGCATTGATCGAATTAGCGAATCAATTGCTTGAGCCTTATGTCTCGATGTTGTTAATTGATTGTGGGGATTGATCGTTATGGAGGCACAACACGATGTGTAGTTATGAAAAGAGTCTCATAGTTGAGGGTGCTTAATCCCACTAGCCTCCTTATTGGTTGTTTGGTGGATGCGTGGGTGAATTGATTGTGAAGTAACTATATTAGTTAGATAAATTGGCTTATTGGCTTGCATTATAAGAAAACAAATCATACTTTGCACAGTAATATGGGTGAAACCAACAATTCATTATAAAATCCCCAATAATAGAATAGTTGGAGGAATTGAACCTACTTAAAAAAAGATAAGAATGTTCATCGTAGGTACCCCACCTAGACCCAATTAACATCATACTCATCATATTACATAAATTTGATTAACAATATAATATTTTATTTAGAACATTTATATATATAATTAATTTATTAATTTTAACTGAATGCATTTTTTTTCAAAACTTTTAAATCATATTTGTATGATAATAAAAAACTCTACTAATATATAACTTTCTAACTAAAAGTTAAAACCAAGTCTTCAATCATTTTTACCCTATGTTCCTAACTGGTATGTATGACATTTATAATCTACATATTGTAATTAATCTTAATATCTAGATCATAATATTGAGTATTTTCTTTTTCGAATAGTTTTTTAGATGGTCATCTAAACTTGAATTCATGCATAATTTGAAGGGAGTGTTTCCTGACAGTACTATAGTAGCTCTAAAGTAATTGCTTCCTTTTTTTTCCTTTTTCGTCACCTTTTTTTGATCGTTTGATGTCTGTACTTTCCCTATTGATCGGCTTTTATTGATCATCTGTTGCATGTCCTTTTCATCTCATAAGGTGAGCCTTTCTCTCACACATCCAACCTCTAAGATAAGGCCAGTCGTAGCAACGGAGGCGAGTCTAGCTATAGGATATTTGAAGGCTGAAAGCACAATCTTAACATAAAAATCTATGTATGTCGAGAATGCCCGTCTAGGAAAAATAAGAGAGTTCTTGTCCTAGCGCAAGGATTTTTCAGAAGCTTCAGTGTCTTTGCAAACTTTTTCTCGAGCTTCTAGGCTAATGACCATGGACAAGAACATGGTGACTGCCAAGAATTTGGGAAGAGTATTAGTTCTTCGATATGTCTTGACAATTACTGTAGGGATCTAACTTTGGACTGCATTGAGGGTACACCTAGACCCATATAACATCATACTCACCATTACTTTTTCTGTTAAATTTACTATGTTCAAGATTTGAATAAAAAAATTTATTTATAAATTGTACTTATCTTAATTTAGTTATTTATAACTATTTATATTTTTTTATAATTATTCCCTTAAAAAATATTTAATAAAGTAATTAAAAAAATTAAATTTACTATGTTCAAGATTTGAATAAAGCTTTTTACTTATAAATAGTAATTATCTTAATTTAGTTATTTATAACTATTTATATTTTTCTACAATTATTCTTTTAAAAAATATTTAATAAAGTAATTAAAAAAGATAAATATTGTAATTATATTAACTTAGTTATTTTTAACTAAATATATTTTTACAATTATTCCCTTAAAAAGATTTAATAAAGTAATAAAAAAGATAAATATTAAAAGTTCATAAATTTGTTGAAATTAAATCAAAATTTTGATTGAATTGAATTTATAATGATTTGAAAAACTTCCCAAACATCATTTTAACATAACATATATATGAAACTATATTCTTAATAAAATCTTTGATGCCACCAAATTCTTATGCTCCAAAGAAGATAGATTTCTTATCTAATTAAAAATTATATATGTATTATACAATTAACTTATTCCAAAATCCTATAAAAACTAACTATCTTTGATGCCATAAAAATGATAAATATTGTAATTATCTTAATTTAGTTATTTATAACTATATATATTTCTACAATTATCCCCTTAAAAAGATTTAATAAAGTAATAAAAAAATATAAATATTAAAAGTTCATAAATTTGTTGAAATTAAATCAAAATTTTGATTGAATTGAATTTAAAATGATTTGAAAAACTTTTAAACATCATTTTAACATATATATGAAATGATATTCTTAATAAAATCTTTGATGCCACCAATTTTTTATGCTCCAAAGAAAATATATTTCTTATCTAATTAAAAATTATGTACATATTATACAATTAATTTACTCCAAAATCCTATAAACATTACCTATAAATTCAATCTAATACACATACATCCTCTAAAACAGAATTAACACTATATTGTAATTAAACAAATTGCTCATAACCAACCCAACCAAGAAAGTATAAGGAAAACATAAATATGTATGTATTATACAATTAACTTACTCAAAAATCCTATAAACACTAACTATAAATTCAAACTAATACATAAACATCCTTTAAAAAAAATTAATATTATATTGGAATTAAACAAATAGTTCATAACCAATCAAACTAATAACAAAGAAGGAAAACATAACTTAGGCATATAAAGTTGAAGCAGATGACTTAATACTTGAGGCATGCAGAGAACTTGCCTTAAGTCCAAAAAAGTGTATGAATTGACTTAAGTGAAGATGGAAATGACAATTTCAAGCTATGGAGAAGCTCATTCTCATGTGTGAAGATTAAATGTTCATTTAGTAATTATTTTTTTAGTTTAATTAATTAAATGATTAAATGTGAAAGGTAAATGTTCATTTAATAATCATTTTAAGTTTAATTAATTAAATAGTTTGTAATAATTAAATGATTTGTGAAAAAGTAAATATTCATTCATTAATTATTTTTCATTTTTCACTTTAATTAATTAAAATGTTTTTTATATAGTAATAGTTTTTACTTTGTCACGAATTAGACGTATATGATGTATTTTTTGAATATTTTAATATTAAAATACTTTTGAAAAAACACTTCAAAGAATCCACAAAGACATTACATAACCCCAAAAGACAAGGTTTAAATTAACTTGTGTAAACAATAATATTTTAACATTATTATTTTAAAATAATAATATTTTTCTTACTTGGATTATAGTATTGCCATGATATATTATAGTGATATTTGATGTATCATCTTATAGTTGATGAAATATAATTGACTAAACTATAAATAAATTAAAATAATGTATTGAATTCAAATATATTTACTAATTACATTATATAAGTTATTAAGAATATTATTTAGAATAATTAAGTACGAGATATAGGAAAGCAAGAATACCCCAAATTGAGCTCAAAAGTATCGAATCAAATGAGAGGCACACAAACATCCTATGGACAAAAGATAAATCTATACTAGAGTATAAGTTACAAGAAGGAAGCACTTACATAAACAAAGTTGGGATTGTTTGTGCGGGTGTTGTTTTACTTCATAAATAGTGTTACCCCTCCTCTAAGCATTCATTTAGTAAGTATAAGTACATAAGCAGATCTAGTTTTAAAGTGGGTTACTATGCAGGTTGCACGCACTAAGTAACAATAAATGAAAGGAGCATTCATTAAGGATCATTCATTCAGTAAGTATTCGAAGGAGCATTCATTCAGTAACTCTAGATATAATAAGCAGATCTAGTCTTAAGGTGGGGTAAGGTGGGTAATTATGGAGGTTGCATTCATTCAGTAAGTATAGGAAGGAGCATTCATTCAGTAAGTCAGGTATAAGCAGATCTACTTTTAAGGTGGAGTAAGGTGGGTAATTATGGAGGTTGCATGAAGAAATGAAAAGTAGGTAAGGATATGATTCCTAGCAATGAAGATGGTTCATTAAATATTTGCTCAATAATGCAAAAGAAATTGAGGACAAATAACACTATTGTTTTAAATACATAAAAGAGCTGGGCGTTTCCTTACACTATATCAATAGCTTCAGGATCTTGAACAAAATAACTTGCAGTTAAAAAGAACTAAATTACATTATAAATTTACAAAAATATAAAAAAAAATAACATACAAGATTGTACAGTTGAAAAACATTAACAAGATCAACTTCATGAAGACCAAATTGTTTTATTTATTTATTATAGCAAGTTGATAAACTTTTCGACCTCTTCATTTTGATAGAGTTATTTCTACCATTTTATCGGAGTTATGTCTACTTTCCCCTTATTTTTCAGAGTATCATAATTACCATCAACTTTATTAGAGCAAGTTGATAAATTTTTCAATACGTAGTTACTCTCGCCCCCACCCCAAAAAAAATAAAAAAAAAGACATGGCAAGATAAGACAAATCTAACAATTTTGCGCTAAAATGTCGACAAATTTAACGACCATTGCTAGAGGAAATCAAAGCGCTTCTCTTATTTTATTTATTTTTACCCTTGTTTCATTTCCAAACCCCAATTGGAATTGGAGACCCTGTCTCCCTTTTCTAGCATGGATATGGATTTTTGGGTAGATTGTGGAAGAATCTTTCCAGTTGGTTCTTAGTGGGCTAGGATCCATGGCTAAGTCTAGATTTTCGCACACAGACTATGGACTTTTCATTCAAATCGATCCTTCTCTCCTTACGAATGTAGCTATGATCATTGGTTTGAATTTGTAGATCTGTTCTATTGGCAAGGAAATATCTATAGCTTTCAAGGTGTTGTGCATGGGTGTGTTCAAGTCCAAACGAATTGTTGAATGGATATTTTTCTTCATATCAATTGAACCGATTTCTTGAGAGAAAATCAAGGTATTGCACATAAATTATACCCTCAAAGTTTTATGACTGCTAGATCAATATCCTCCATACGGATTGCTGTGATTTAGATCAACAGATGAAGATCCTCCACATCAATTGCTGTGATTTTGATTCTGTAATTTTTTTATTGTTGCTATTGTATTAAACCCCTTTAAATTTATATTCAGTCATACTCAAATTCAAGGCCGAGGAGGACCACAAGTTAACAATGGAAAAAATAGGAGACAGGGATATCTAAGAACTCCTTCCTTGGAGACACGAAGATACTCTGCAGCACGACTGGGCTGGAAGCTCCTAATTTCCTACCTCCAGCTTAGTATAGATGTTTTCCTGAAACTAAGACACAAGTGGATTATGGCATCAGTCTTTCTTAAGTAATGCTTGAGGGGCTCTGAGGCTGGGCCATGAGACTATTCTTGAACTAGGACATAACTGTGACCTGATTTGTGATTGTGTGTCCCTCACCCAGCGTGACTGCATCTCTCACCCAGAGTGACTGTGTGTCTCTTTTTCAGGTTGATTGTCTCTCACCCAGCGTGACTGTTTGTCACTTTCCAGTGTGACTGTGTGTCTTCAATGTGATTTTTTGTCTCTGCCCAGCGTGACTGTGTTACTGCAAGCGTGACTAGGTACGACTGTGTGTTATCATGACTATGTCGCTGAACTGGTGTGCTACTAAATCCTGAGTAAATGATACAAGCTTCTCTTTCTTTTGACTATTGACGGTAAGGAAACAACTTATCAATGGTTCTGCAGAGTTAGTTATCATCCAAATTGTATGAGCCTTTTGTTCCAGTGTTAGTTATTCTTTACCGAGATGACAGATCTGACTTCACTTGACTTGCTTGCTTACATATAAATTGTTCCGTCCTTTTGTTCCAGAGTTAGTTATTCTTTACCGAGATGATAGATATGACATCACTTGACTTGCTCGCTGGCTTATTTGCTTACATATGTATATAGTGCGCATAGATGCTCAAACCGTTTAGTCAAAAGAGCTTTGAAAACTCTGACAATATTCAAGTAACATAGAGTCCTTTAGTGTCAAATATGTGGAAAGTAATTAGAAGGAAATAAATAAAATTGGATTTATAATAATTATTCTAGCTAAGAACTCTAGTTTAAGTAATGTTAAAAGTTGGGAGTTTTGCTAGATAGTAGAGTAGAAATTAAACTCTAAAAGCTGTAAAAAACAATTATATTAGTTGTATCCAAGAGCATGTTATTGATTTTTGGTAAAATATTTTTATTAACCTCTACCACCTTAGTGAATTCATGCCCATCTCAAGGGTTTCCTCTAAGGGGAAACATACGCCGAACAGAGTGCCAATTGGTTGGGAGGAGTGTTGAAGGAAAACCTTCAATCTCCATGTTGATATGTTTCGGTTAAGTGACTCATCAAAATTATGTGTCTTTACTCATCAAGTTTATAGTGTAAAGATGATTGTGATAGAAGTGTAAATTGTATGGAAATATATGCCTAATGATTGAAAGAGTCTTCATGATGCTTAAAGGATTAATCTATTTCTTATACAAGGTATAGCTAAGTATTTGTTTGACCATTAAGGAATTTTGATATTATGATTCAAACATGATTCATATGTTTCATTAAGACAAGAATAAGTTATAAATATGCCTTTGTCAATGGCTAAACACATAGAAGGTCAGGGTGTAAAGTAAGTGGTTATCATATGGATTGTTGTTATGTTGGACTAGGTATAACTAGTTATGTTTACAGTTTGTACCTTGATTAAATAAGAGAGGAACAACATAATAAGCATATAGTTGGTTTAAGCTTTGCATTAAAAAGAGTTACCAATGGATGAATGTTAGTGTTATATTTCTAGATCAGTTCATAAAAAGAGGTTAATAGAATCATTCTACATGTTACTTATGAGTTTAATCATAAATGTTTAAAACAATAAGTATGATTAAATGATATAACCTTATACCATTGCTTAATCTACCAAGGATTATGTTAAGGTAAGAATGAACATTTGTTAAAGTTAAACCAACTATCAAGTGTTACAGATGGCATGAAGTTAAGAGTTTTATGACTACTATATTTATTATATTATAGTAGGTATCTTAAAAGAGTTTGTGTTTATGTGATGTTCAGATTTTAAATCAATTAGATGCTCAGATATCATTACTCTAATGCTTGGAGAATATCGGTTTAATTATACTAAAGAAATAGTGACTTATACCTCTCTAGCATAAAAGTTACTCTTGAATGATTGAACGGTGCAAATAAATGCATTTTGATATATTAAACTCTTTCCCCTTTTGAGATTGAAAGGAATGTATCTTGATTATTATGTAAATGATTATTGAGACCAATGTCTTTGGTTGATTGAGACAAAGTTAAAAAAAAAAAAAAATTTATTCCATTTTTCGATTTAACAAAGAGGAATTTGGAACTGGTATGTTACATGGCAGCACTCATTTTGATTTTGCATTTGTTCCACATCTAATTTTATTTGGCCCATTTTCATTTGATTTCACATTTAGCCTTCTGGATTGCATATATATATATATATATATATATATATAACATGAGTCATCATGATGCATGTAATGATGAAAATAAAATTTTCTTTGAGGACTGGTGGGATAACTTCAGGGACATATGTGATCCTATACTGCACTCAAACATCATGGGTGCAATACGAATGAGATCCCAGGTTTGATAGCATATCCATACACAACTTCATAGCTAAGACACAAACAACATGGTGTCTATCCAACATAGAGGTCTAAGTGTGGTAAAGCCTTTGATCTCATAAGTCCAAGTCTGATTCAAAGGTAAAGTATCAAGGATGGAAGAAATGGATGGATGAAAACAATGAGAAGTGGTTCCAAGAATAGAAGGGATATGGTTAAGTCTACATAAAGTAGGAAATACTAGACTTGATCATATGCAAAATCATTAGCACTCAATACCATTAAACCGCATGTATTAACAAGCCTATAATATCAACCAATAACATGACATCACCAGTATTAGTCACCATACTAAGTCAAATTTATTAAAACAAGTAAGACAAACAAATAATTGCATCCAAATGCAACATATATACCTGCTAAATCATATACATGTCTCTGAAAATAACCATGAGAACCACCTATGACTGCATAGGGGCAAGGGAAATATATATCAGTTGCCATCTCTTCCACTCTTCCAAGTGAACCATCACTAAACCAAGTCATCTCAATGGGTTCAAGTTAGGCTAAGTCCTGACAAGGGATATTGTTTTGCTGCTTAGTAGGCTCTAGCTAGCTCTGAAACGTATTGTCACTGGTTATCACTGATCAAGGATATGCTCAACTCATGTAGGACTAACTCTGACTAGGACAAAAATAGTTTGTTGTATCATGGTAACTCGAGCTGGTACAAGTTCTCTAAGGGAGAGAGTGTTTGAGAACCCTAGAATCTATGGTCCACATCACCCCTATAATCATCAACAGACATGCACCTATGCTGATATGCAAAATCTTCAACTGTACATTTGTTACTTTCATAATGCATAATTTATACCAATGTTTAGAACGTCTCATATGTATAGAGAGAAATAATACTAATTTCTAAATAATAGCACGTCTCATATGTTTTTAAATAAGGTCTTGCATTTCTAATTTCTACATAAATTAAATTCTATATAGGTCGAGTAAACAATACATAAATGCATTTTCTAATTTAGGTACTACTCATGTACCTGCCTGTATGAGATCCGATAGGTGATCATAGGATGTAGAAATATGTGTCTGATCATCTTCCAAATGGTCTATTTCATTAACCCCGATGAAATTGGTGCCAAGTGTCACTTGATCCCATGTATCAATGGTATTTGTATACTCACAATCATCTCATTCATCGATGCTATAGGAACTGCAAAAGCAAGCCTTCAATCTTGTCCAAATTTGTAGGGATGATTTGTCTGAGCTTCTAATTGAATGAAACTCTCGAGTTCCATGTGTTATAGGGGATTTCACCACACTAGGTGAATCACACATTGTATGGCCTTCCCTTGTCCCGCTGCAGACTCATTAGCCCCTTTGGACCACTTTATATCTTTTAATGTTACCTTGATCATCCCTAAAAACATTATAATATTGATATACGCGCCTTTTTCCCCGATAACCGCGTACATACGCGGGTATTCCCTCTATAGTCGCGTACATCAGGTTGTGTGCATAAATCCAAATCCTTTTGGACTGTTCCTTGACTTGGATCTGATTCATATGACTCCTGGCCTTCCATATGCCTTGAGATCGCACGGATTCGACCCTTCAGTATCCCTTTGAAGAACTATATAAGGAACCCATTGGTACATTGAAAGCATAAGAAAACTNTCCGGAATAAGGTACGAGGTTCGATCCTTTAGTGTTAGATTGTTTTATTTCTATTGCATATTGGGAAAGATTGATTTCTGGAGTCTAGCTGTCTGTTGTAGTACCCCAAGCCATAGGAATTTCTCTCCGTAACACCATGCACTGTGTTCACCTGATGTGTTTGGGATTAGTCCACATTTGTCACCTCCTAGAATATTCTCCACACCAGATGTCTCCTTGTTGCTTTTTCTCCCATGAGAGATGCACACCATTTCACTATAGATGCAGCGTCTCGAAGGAAAGCACCTGTAAACTTCATCTCTTCCCTTCGAAGGGCAGTTTTAATGCATGCACCAGCACCATCGTGCTCTCCTTTTCCATGACCAATTTCAAAGTAGTTCCATGCATGTGGCACCTTCTATTTTATGTGCAACGAACACAACCATTCAAATACACATGCATTCTTGAACTGTCCACCACAACCATCTGACCAAATGAAATGACGATAAAATGGTATATCCATAGCTATCACATGATCATAGAATAATTTAAAGCAATGTTGCACGTAATGGATGTCATGGTTCCATTCGTCACTTATGTAGAAGTGACTTTCTTTCAATATCACACATTTCTCTTCATTGCTATTTGTCCCATGTCGACACGTGATATGCACCATTATACTCACCTACTCTGAGTGATAGTATTGACTTTGTATCTCATTTTGTGGTTGTAGGGTGTAATTTTCCACAAATTCGACCACTAATAGTATTGTTCTGAGAGGCAAGGTTTCCCGGCATATTATGAGCAATGGCATATTCTGAATTGCTCATCTTGCCACTATGCCATATCAACATGTTGAATGTACTGTTGGATCTTTCCATGAAACTCTGAAATAAAATCACATACTTGCACCTGGTGTAAAAAAATAAGCAGTGTTATAAAACCACATAAAAAAATGTGCACATGAATATTAATATGGAAATATTCAACAAGTTACCTGTGATGTCACCAATTTAATCTTCCTGCTTTCTTTCCCATCATGTAGCTGATATGTTTCATATTGATAGTTCCGCTTCTCGACAATTTCATTCCCGAATGCTTGATCTTCACTTTCACGGATGAAATTAGACCATAATGATAGCCCACCACAATTGTTGCAAGAACCGTGTACACATTGTTTTAAGTAATGTGTCTGGCCATCTTGCCTCAGACACATTATGCTATGGATGAAATCTCTGGATGACATTGGTGGTACTATACTTGAGCATTCCTGCACATGGTTAGGATGCAAAAAATGATGTATGTGTGCAAATGTATGGTAATATAAGTCAAACTCTATTTAGTATCTACAACAACAAGTGTTCCGAATGGTATTGATTCTAACATACCAAGGCTTGCATTTTTCAAAAGATATTTGCCCAAACCTTAACTCTACGTGGGAAACTTTAAACATCTCGAACAATTGAGTTTGTGTCATGTCAAGATAATGTTTAACATGAGGTTCATTGTTTCTAGAACCCCTACAATGTTTTAACACATCCTTCGTTTTAGAAGAAAGCCTAATGTTATCATACCAAAATGTGTGCACTAGGCCCTTCACTGCTTCGAATGAATTCATGTCTTTGTGGGGCAATCTACCACTAAATGCCCATAATGTTTCCTTTTGTCCCTTTACATCAAGGTTGTCTCTTCTTACTGAATATTTTTTTAAGTGTCTTTGGACGTAAAGGCACAACTTGTGATGTGCATTTAAGTAAATGGCGTTGTCTTGTGGATCTATATATAATTGATTCAGCCAATACACAACGAGCCACATTACAGTCCTGTGAACAAGTTTTTTTACCAATTGATGTGAGTGCAGCAATAAGAGATTTAACAATGTGATTACTTGATTCGATATTCTTCATTGTTCTTATGCCTAAATTTCTTCTAACATTTTCCATATTTCTAGATTTACACAAAGCTAAAATCAATTGGCATTTCCCGGCTTCAGATTTGTTATCAAAATATTGTTTCATTATTTGAGAACAATGACAAAGGATAGTGCGTTTAGCCACCTTACCTTCCATGGAAGTAAATTCGCTCTCATCCACTTGTATGCGTTTAGGAGTTCTCTTTCATTTTGATGCAAAATTTCTTGTTGTTTGAAATGATGGAGTTACGTTTACATCCATTACATGCTGACAACTTTGATTAGGAGATTTAACCACTAGCCATGGTTGTTGTTGAGTCACATTTTCATTGGGAGTAACATAATCATTTAACTCTTCACAAGATTGTCCGTTTACTAATAGATCAATAATATCAACTTTCATATAACCAGCTTCCTTTAATGTTGCATTATCTTCCTCAGCCTCTATGTCAGGTATCTGTTGAGGGGGAATAGGAATGATTTGCTCATGTAATGAATGCCGACGATTTCTTGAATCTTCCCTCTTTTTTTCCTTTTTATTTTCAGCTTCTTCTACTGTAAGCACCTTCCTCACTGATTTTCGACCTTTATTACATATGTTCCCCATTCAAATCCACCGAAACTTGTACAAAACTATGGAATTATGTAAGTAATGATTAAATTGCATGTTGAACAGTTCTCTGTGCGCGGGTTCAGAAGAATTATGTCTTTTGCTACAGTAAACCTTGCCCACAGCACACAACCCAACATTTTTTATATAACACATATCGCATATGTTATATAACGCACCTCCATTTTATTGCATATGCGATATGGATGCAATTTTTTTTAATTAACGAGTAGTTTTTTTACATGATCTCCAAAACGCATATGCGATTTAGTGCATATGTGATATATCGCATATGCAATTTAGTTCTCACTAAATTTGCAACTTGACTGATCTATGCCATATCAAACATTAAAATATTAATTATCAAATGCATATCAAACTTGGACTGAAATATGTTAAACTTCTATAACCTTACAGTGGACCCGATACCAATGGTTAAGACCTCCAAACCTATCCTTGGACCATGGTAGTGCCTATGATGATGATGATCGCGAATAGTATGACTATGACGACGATGATTATAAGGATGATGATGACTATGATGGTGATTATAATGATGATGATGATGATGATAATGCTGATGATGAGGATGATGACTATGATGACGAGGATGAGGATGATGATGATGATGACTATGATGATGATGATGATGAGGATGAGGGTAATGATGATGATGATGATGAGGATGATGATGATGATAATAAAGATGACAATGACGATGATGATGAACAATGACGATGATGATGAGGACGATGAGGATGAGGATGAGGATGAGGATGATGACGACGATGATGAGGAACAATGATGGTTGATGATGATGATGATGAATAGGATGGTGATGATGATGATGATGATGTTGATGATGATGAGGATGATGATGGTGATGATGATGGTGATGATGATGATGAGGATGGTGATGATGAGGATGATGACAATGGTGATGATGAGGATGA
This sequence comes from Pseudotsuga menziesii, assembly GCA_001517045.1. Lineage (NCBI taxonomy): Eukaryota > Viridiplantae > Streptophyta > Pinopsida > Pinales > Pinaceae > Pseudotsuga > Pseudotsuga menziesii. The sequence continues at coordinate 41,803 of LPNX010935769.1, read as the reverse complement.
GGATGATGATGATGACAATGATGATGAACAATGATGGTGATGAGGAGGAGGAGGATGATGATGACCATGATGATGATGATGAGGATGAGGGTGATGATGACAATGATGATGATGATGATGATGATGATGACGATGATGATGAACAATGATGGCACTATGAAGGAGTAGGATGATGACTATGGTGATGATGATAAACAATGATGGTGATGATGACGAGGAGGAGGAGGATGACCATGATGATGATGACGAGGATGCGGGTGATGATGATGATGAGGATGATGATGATGATGATGACGGCAATGGAAATGATGATGAACAATGATGGTGATGATGATGAGGAGGAGCATCATGATGACGAGGATGAGGGTGATGATGAGGAGGAGGAGGAGGAGGAGGAGGAGGAGGAGGAGGATGACGATGACGATGATGATGAACAATGATGGTGATGAGGAGGAGGAGGAGGATGAATATGATGATGATGATGAGGATGAGGGTGATGATGCTGATGATGATGAGGATGAGGGTGGTAATGATGATGATGATGATGATGATGATCATGATCATGATGATGACGATGGCGATGATGATGAACAATGATGGTGATGATGAGGAGGATGAGGATGATGACTATGATGATGATGATGAGGATGAGGGTGATGATGATGATGATGATGATGACCATGATGACGATGATGATGATGATGATGATGAGGATGAGGATGAGGATGATGATGATGGTGATGATGAGGATGATGACGATGATGATGAACAATGATGGTGATGATGAGGATGAGGAGGATGATGACTATGATGATGATGATGAGGATGAGGGTGATGATGATGATGAGGATGAAGGTGATGATGATGATGATGATGATGGGGATGATGAGGATGAGGATGATGGTGATGATGATGATGATGATGAACAATGATGGTGATGATGATGACGACGAAGATGATGAGGATGATGAGGATGAGGCTGAGGATGATGATGATAGTGATGATGAGGATGATGATGAAAAATGATGGTGACAATGATGATGATGATTATGAGGATGAGGATGAGGATGATGATGATGACGACAATGATGAGGAGCAATGATGATGATGATGATGATAGGTTTAGTTGAAACTTTGCTTTGATTTTATTTTCAAGCATTTGCAATGGAATGGTGATGATGAACAGTGATGATCATGAGGAGGAGGATGATGAAAATGATTATGATGAGGATGATGACTATGATGATGATGAGGATGATGATGATGATGATGATGATGATGATGATGATCGTGATGACGATGATAACGAACAATGATGGTGATGATGTTGATGATGATCATGATGACTATTGCTATGATGATGACGATGATGATAGTAATGATATTTCTCCCACTTACTAGAAATACTAATTACTAAATCTTGAAAACCATCGAAATTTTGAATACACATATAAACACTCATTACACTGATGGCCACACACTTGTTTGAAGATTCCAAGTACCAGATGATCTATTTTATTCTATGGATTGTACATTTGTAGACATCTATGAACAACCGTCCACCACTCATATCTCTCTCATCGCCCCCTCATATATCTCCCACAACCATCCCTCCCTCCCCCTTATATTTATCCTCCCTTCATCCCCGTAATATATGTCCCCTACCAATCCCTCCCTCCCATGATTCCCTCTACACCTTCCTCTCCCTCCTTTGACTCCCCCCCTCTTAACCAATGTAATGTTGGGCCATGAGCCACCCCATAGACCATCTGGATGGAATAATGGGAGTCTAAATGGTATTATAATGGGATAAGGATGATATTACTCTCTTTTACTCTCGTACCAAATTAGTTAAGCAGAAGCGCATATGCATTATAATGCATGTGTGTTATAGCTTATTCATATTGAATATGCACTATATCACATATGTGATATGAATCGCATATGCACTATTAATAAGCTATAACGCATATCTTTTTTTTTAATTAAAGAAATCGATGAGAATAAGGTTTGGCATTACGTTTAGAAATAGCTTCGGACTACCGAACCTATTGGCTAGGACAAATAAACTAGGGCTATTGATCGTCTTTTAGAACTCTATCAATATGCTCAGTTTCAATGGCGTGTTTTGCTATGACAGACATACTATTTTTTTATGAAAATTTAGAATATTGTAGAGTATGATCTTACGATTCTGAATATGTAATTTTTTCCTTCAAAACTATGTTTTATTTATTTATTATTATTTTTCTAAATAACACACATTAGTTTTCAAAAATAGATACATCGATTGTTTTTCATATAACTTTTGATTTCCATCACCATTTCCCAAGAAAACTATATTATGGTGCACTAGATGAGAGAAAGATCTATGATCTTATATATAGATATCAAGGATTTCATTAATGTTTGCCCCTAAAGTGTTTCACCTGCACCTAACGTTTTCATTTCAATATTTTCTCACTTCAATAATTAATAATTAAAAAATAATTCATGAAAAATTCTAAATAAATAGTGTTACACTAGGCCCATATGTCCTTTATATGTCAGCACAAACATATATGTTAAGATGTGCTGAAAATTTGAAAGCCCAATTTCACGGAAACTAATTTTAGAATCATTTACACACATTTTGTATGCATAAATGCTATATATTATGAAATATGATACAATTACCTCTCTTTTGTCTTTTTACTTCATCTTCAAATAAGTTAGGGGAGTACCCCTAATTGTCACCTAAAGTCAGAGTTTCCAAGTTTTTCCAGTATTGTGTGGCTTCTAAAGTGTCTTTAAAGGAGTCCATGATTGTGCATCAGCCCAAGAATTAATAGACAAACATTATGATAGACCAAGTGTATCTCCTTGGGGAACACTAGTCCTTTTTGTTAAAAAGAAAGACGATACTTTATGTCTATGTATAGACTATAGTCAACTTAATAAAATGAATATTAAGAACAGGTATCCTCTGCCCCGCACTGATGATGTGTCTAATCAAATACGTGGAGAAATGATATTCTCAAAGATCGACTTAAGATATGGGTATCACCAAGTCAGAATTAAAGATGAAGACATATTTAAAACTGCCTTCAGGACAAGATAGGGGCACTATGAGTTTGTGGTTATACCTTCAGCCTAGCTAATGTACCAGGAACCTTCATGTGCTTAATGAATAATGTCATAAGAAATTACTTAGACAAATTTGTAGTCGTCTTGATAGATGACATATTAATCTATTCTAAAACAAAATAAGAACACAATGAAAATATGCATATAATACTGCAAATGTTAAGGGAACATCAGTTATATGCTAAGTTCAACAAATGTGTATTTTAGAAAGATAAGATACAATATTTAGGGCACATAATATCCAAAGAATGGATATCAGTGGACCCAGATAAAATAAAAGCTATAGTTAATTGACCTGTTCCTAAGGACGTAACTGATGTATGATCTTTTATGGGGATAATAGGTTATTACAAAAAATTTATTGAAGGATTTTCAAAAATTGCAAATCCTATAACCTCATTACAGAAAAAGGGTAATAAATTTGTTTGGGATAGAAATGTGATGACAGTTTTAATAAATTAAAGGATTATTAACCACTGTAGCCATTCTAAAAATAGCATATCCAAACAAAGATTTCATCGTATGCACTGATGCATGCAACGAAGGTTTGGGTGGAGTAGTTAAACAAGAAGGTCATGCAATTGCATACGAATCAAGAAGATTAAAAACTCACAAAAATAACTACGCAACTTATGAATTAGAGTTCGTTGCCATAATCCATGCTCTAAAAATGTGGCACCGTCACCTAATAGGTAAAATACTTTTGCTAATGTCTGATAACATAAGCCTAAGATATCTTTTTTATCAGCAAAATCTAAACGCGAGGAAAGATAGATGGCTAGCTTTCCTTAGCAAGTATGATTTCAAAATCAAATACATTAAAGGGAAAGAAAATAAAGTGGTTGGTGCCTTAAACAAGAATGTAGTAACAATTTTTCTAGGTGCCATTAGCAGTTATAAGTTGATTTAGAAGATAAATTGGAAGAAAGAATAAAGAGAGACCTAGCCTTACCAGATTTTAAAAGAAAAGGTAACTCATAATGTATCTAAAAACATAATTATAGATTACAGTTTTAATGAAAAAGTTGTAATACTATATAAAAACACACTTTATGTTGCAAATATATCGGAACTTACGATGCTGATTTTGAATGAATTACATAAAATTCCTTATTCTATGGATATGGGGTTTCAAAAGATGATAACCATGTTAAGAAAAAAATGCTTTTGTCCTAATATGAAAAATGAAGTTGTTGAACTTTTAGCTAGGTGTATCGAATGTCAGCAAGTTAAAGCTGAACATCAACACCCAACAGGTCTTTTTGTAGAAATAATAGATCAATGCTATGTGCAATGATGCTAAGAATAAGCACAAGAAATATATCTTGCTACTAAGAATTCTCACAAGCATACACAGGAAAAATAGAGAGAAGAAAAGAGACTGAATCACATGAATGAAGAGATGAATATTGGTGTGTATCCTTCCATTGAATAATTATGAATAATAGTGTACATAAATAGTACATCACTCATAGGAAAATTGAATTGTATGGAAACAAATCATAAATCTCAAAAAGACTGACTTACCAAAATATAGCAAACCCCCATAGGTGGCTACAGCACTTACCAAATCTATCAAGGACCTCACGAGTTGGAAAAAGCATGAGTGATTTTTCAAGGATATGGAAATAACATGCTAATCGTAGAAAATGGAGAAAACTAATGGAGGATGGGTTGGAAACAAAAGCTCTCAGTTTCCTAGTTGACTAGCTTTTATCTTATCCATAGAAAAGAAGGAAAAGCAGAAAAAGTAGAATAAAGCAGAATCTGCTGTAAAGTCTGGTGTACTAATTCTGGATGGTCAAAAGGTGGTCAAGATCAACCTAGAATTGGAAATAAATCATTCCCAGGATATAGATGGCATGTATTGACTTTAAGGTGCAAGTGGATGCCAACTAATTAAGCTAGTGGGTGAATAATTAATCAAATAATGATTAATTATTTTATCCTAAGTTGTGACTGGGTTTAATATATTTCAACACCCCCCTATAATTCTAACTTTATGATGGTATGACAAAAAATATAGATGCATATAGATGCATATAGGGCCCAGCAACAAGGCTATGGTCACCCTTTAACAATTATTATGTCCGGAAAAGTGAGGAAAGAGGCAAAACCACATGGGGAAAATCCTCCCTCAAGATAGGACAAGGCACAAAATTTGAAATGTGTCTTCAACATATCTTCATATTCACATTAATTATCTTACCGAACTGCTTCTGAATGAAGGGCTTTCTGAAGAAATCATGAACTCCATTATCATGCGCTAGAGTGTAGAACCTGCAAGAAGGAAGAGGAGAGACTCCTTGTATCTCATCAACTGATGAAGTGGAAGCATTATTTGAATGCTTCTTTCTGCTATCAAACTCTAATCTGCAAACATAATTTGAAATGGAAAATAGATCTATGCATACTCCTTTCTAGAGAGTACAAAAATTAAGACAATTAATTTCACACCCAATTCCCTGAATAGCTTCAAAATTGTGATGTGAATCACATGTCAATATTCCAATCTGATGTAGCACCTATATAGATCTGATATGAGGCTGGTAAAACTATGATATATCAGAAATATTAACAAATGGAATAGCAAGGACAAAGGCTTCAATGGCTCCATGAGGATATAGGGCTAGACTAGGAAAATTATGAGCAATTGGGGAAAACTGATAGGTGTAAAAATATGAATGATGGATGGGCATAAGATCTGAACCATAAATGTTTAGAACAGATCCAAACATGTTTAATATCAGTCCATATATGACTAAGGTCATGGATAACTAGCCACTGAAAGTTAGGAAAGACTTCAAATCATGTAAGATAAATATCACTGGATAAGAGACCAATGAGGAATCAACTAGTGAGATTGGGATTTGTATAGTCTTTGGATTATTTATAGGTATGGTAGATGGTATGGATGGTGGTATTATATGTGTATCAACCTGCAAATATTCTTCTAAATCAGAATCCAAAGCATCACATATAATCATATCAATAGACTCATGGGAATGCACTGGTAATGAATCCTCTGTATGAAAGGAGGAAATAGTGGGATGTTCACAATCTTCAAGGAGGTTCTTAGTATTGATGCCAATAACAAAGGAGGATATGATTAAGCACATGAGATCAAGTAAGGTAAGTGGTATGACACAAATAAGCCTTTATTTGGCTAAGCAAACATCCTGGAAATCATTGGGTTGCGCACCATCCAGGAGAGAGGTATGCACAAAGTGTGAAGGCTCTGGCACATAGATCTCAGAATCTAAGATAGGAGATTTAGAGAACAATGAATGGGTTATAGGATCATAATCAATATCAGCAGCAGCTCCATATGTTACTTATTTTACATCAATAGTATCACAAGAAGAAAAATCACCTTCAAGAGACACATAAAAAGATGGCTCTTCAATATTTGCTTCTTCATTGAAGGAGGAAGCATTCGAATGAAAGAGGGCAGCAGAAACATGAACTGTATGAGAAAATTATTCATCATGATCAAATTCATCAGAGAATGTAGAGGCCAAGAAATATTGAGAGAGAGAACAAGAGGAGATGCTAGGTTCACTCCATGCTTCATCTTCAATTTCCTGCAAACCAAAAGCTTTGTCCAAAATTTTCCAAAGCTCAAATGGAAATTTAGCAGAATCTATGAGATGATATCTATTTGGAGACATTCCCAAACACATAATTCCATAAGCTCTATCACAATTATTTAGCGAATCAATCTTCTCTTCATAAGACTCAGGTTCACTCAATGCACCAATGGAGACATCAAAGAGACATTGCCTCTCCAAGTATGCACTCATATTTGGCTTCCAATCAGCGTAGTTGAAAGGAGATAGTAGAGGAAATTTTGAATCCATATTGAATTTGTTGATATTCTCTAAGAGATACTCTCTGCAACCTGCAAAACAAACTAGGAGAAAATCTTGTAAGCTAGACAAGCTCTTCTTCAGAGAGGGATAGGAGACTAAATGTGCTCCTCAACTCTGTAGAACTTTATCAACCTTGCTGCTATGATACCATGTATAAATAATAAATCAATTCTATGTGCAATTATTCTAAGAATAAGAACAAGAAATAGATCTTTCTACTAAGAATTCTCACAAGCATACACAGGAAAAATAGAGAGAAGAAAAGAGACCGAATCACATGAATGAAGAGATGAATATTGGTGTGTATCCTTCCATTGAATAATTATGAATAATAGTGTACATAAATAGTACATACCTCATAGGAAAATTGAATTGTATGGAAACAACTCATAAAGCTCAAAAAGGCTGACTTACGAAAATATACCAAACCCCCATAGGTGGCTAAAGCACTTACCAAATCTATCAAGGACCTCACAAGTTGTGAAAAGCATGAGTGATTTGTCAAGGATATGGAAATAACATGCTAATCCTAGAAAATGGAGAAAAATAATGGAGGATGGGTTGGAAACAAAAGCTCCCAGTTTCCTAGTCGACTAGCTTTTATCTTATGCATAGAAAGCAGGAAAAGCAGAAAAAACAGAATAAACTAGAATCTGTTGTAAAGTCCTGTATACTCATTCTGGATGGTCAAAAGGTGGTCAAGATCAACCCAAAATTGGAAATAAATGATTCCTAGGATATAGATGGCATGTATTGACTTTAAGGTGCAAGTGGATGCCAACTAATTAAGCTAGTGGGTGAATAATTAATCAAATAATGATTAATTATTTTATCCTAAGTTGTGAGTGGGTTTAATATATTCCAGCACTTTTAAAACCATTACCAATTCCAAATTGAAAATGGGAAGTCATCAATCTTTACTTTGTAACTGGCTTACCTAAAAACCAGAAATAGAATGATTCAGTAACTGTAGTTGTGGATAAAATAAGTAAAGCATCACACTTTATCCTTGTTAAAACAACTTATAAAGATGCTAATATTGCTAACATATTTATGAAAGAAATATTTCATTTGCATGGAATTCGAAAGGTAATAATTTATGATAGAGATCCTAAATTTACTGGAAATTTTTGGAAAGCATTATTTAAAGGATTAGATACTAAATTCAATTTCAGTACTGCTTAACATCTCCAAATGGATGGACAAACAGAAAGAGTCCATCAAGTACTAGAAGACATGTTACGAATGGATGTTAAATATTATCCCAAGAAGTGGGAATACTATTTGCACTTGGTTGAATTTGCTTATAATAACCATTATCAAGCTTCAGCAAAGCTTAGTCCTTTTGAAATATTATTTGATAGAAAGTGTAACACTCCTATTACATGGAATAATCTAGTAGATAGATTGAATTAGGACATGCCATGTTAAAATAATTGGAACTAACAATCAAACAGGTACAAAGCAACTTGAAAACTTCTCAAGAAATACAAAAGAGTCATTCCGACCTTAAAACAACTCCAAAAGAATTCCAAGTATGCGAGCATGTGTTTGTTAAGGTGAGACCCAGAAAGAGATCCTTTAAACTAGGGAGTTGTGCTAAATTAGCACCCATGTATTGCATACCATTCCAAATATTGGCATAAGTGGAGCCAATGGTATATCAATTAGCTTTGCCAACAAATATTAGAGTACATAATTTTTTTCACATTTCTATTTTGAAGAAATATGTACATGATGCTAATCATGTGATCGATTGGAATGTGATTCAGGTAGAACCAGAAGGATATTTTTTGGTGGAAATGGACTGTATTTTCGACACAAGGGAAATTTTTCTCTGGAATTGTACCATTGGATAAGTAAAGGTGAAGTGGAAACACCTCAGTTTGGATGGAGCAATTTGGGAATTAGAGAACGATACGTGGGTTGCATATCTAGCTCTGTTCCAAGAATATTCAGAATAACTTAAGAAACATCGAGGGTGATGTTGAGTTTAAGGGGGGGGGGGTGTTTGTAACATACCCAAAACTGAAAATAAATATCTATTATTTATTTCAGTAAAAACATTATGTTAAATTTATTGTAAATCTTATGACGAAGTGGGTCAAGGATGACTGTAATCGAAGAATTATTTATTTTAATAATTAATAAAAGGAGACACCTATCCATGGGAGACTATTAAATGAGTATTCATTGACTCACTATGAGGAAGGAGCAACTATAGAAGGTTGGTTGACAAGTGGCATCACTAGCATTCACTTTCTAATTGTTGCAGGAGCATAATCCCTAAAAACGTGGTCATGCTCCCTCAGAGGAGGAAACTGAGCTGGTGGCTCATTTAATTTCAAAACTAACTCAATTACGTAGGCAATATCATATAAACCATCCAGTTGAGCAGGAGGATCACTACTCATTCTAGTTTGTGAGAGAATGAACCTTGTGAGTGCTACAAACTAAAAAGTCAAGCACACAAGGAATTTGATGAGGGCATAGCTAAATTGATTTGTTAAGTTAAGTATTCTACTAGGTGTTTTGTTGCAGAAGTCTGATGTTTGGTAGAGACCTTCATCCTAGTGGTTTGGTTGAGTGAACATGCTCGGGGTTCATAAGCAAGTAACTTTGGCTATTTCAAGAAAAGGTTGGGTGCAAGAGTATCGCATCGGTGTTTGTTCCCTTTATGCAATCTATCCAGGTTCAGTTATTATTTAATTTTTGAATCTATACTTTCATTAGAATATGGTCAAGAACTATATTTAGGATGATTTATATTCTCTTTATCTGGAAGCTGTTAAACTACATCTACTGATTTAGTATTTTCTATTAGTATTCAACTTAAAGGAAAGATTCACAAATTTAGTATTTTCTGTAAAAGTAATCCATAATGTAAATGATATTCTTTCGGTATCAATTTTATGTTATTTTCTACTTGTAAATTATAGCTTAATAAAATATTAGTGATATTGATATGAATCCTGTAGACAAAGTTTTAGAATTCAAGTAATTTTTTGTATCTTAGTAAAGATTTATCAGAGTACTATAAAATACAAATACCTACTATAGCATAGATATTTAAATTATGAGAATCTATTCATTTTATATATATCTGCTTAGGAACAGAACTTTGTTGTAGTACCAGAAAACTTTTTAAGGTTAAGGTCCTATCTCCTTTAATTTAAACTCTAGAATTAAAACATAATAACTAGGGTTTAAATGAACAATATTAATTAAGTTAGTTTCACAATAATATTTCATTATAAGGGTATCTTAAGCTGAGTTTATTAACACCAATTTGAGATTATCGACAGACCATAGCACTGGTTACAGGCTTCAGGTCATGTTGGTGTTGTTTTCTGTAGTAATTCACTTGCAGAAGAGAGTTATAAATAGACTTAGGGGGGTTTAATATGAATTAATTCTGAAAAACAATATTATTAACTAAAGTAGAGTTTAATACTTCTACCTAGAGGTTCTACCTTGTTTTTAATGGTTTAATTATGGAGGTTACCTACAGCCTCTTAGTTGGTTAACAACACAGTTAAACAAGATAACTACTCAAGGTAAACTCCATTGCAGGATCTTAATAAAATTCTTATCAGAAGTATTATTAAATAGAAGTTTTGTTAACAGAGGTCTTACGGTCCTCTTCTTAAAAAAAAAACGTGCTTTCCACATTGTTAAACCCTAGGAACATAACTAAAACTACACACTTATAATTTTAATAACAAATGTCACGTCCCTTTTAATTCATAAACTGAATTATTATCAAGAGAGGGCTTATGGTTGAATCTCTTCGAATGATAGATTAACTTTCAAAACAACTCTAAACATTAAAATAACTGCACATGTTGTTAATATCATCAACTCCATTACTTACATTATGACTTCACCTTAAGATCAGCATTTCATTTTGTAAACAAAATGGAGGAGTCGTTAAATGATATTAAACACAGTAAACAAGCTTGGGTTTACACCAAACACTCATGAGCATTTATTCACATTATACCCATTATAAAAGTAAACCAATAATGGTTTTACGATAGAGGCTTCTCATCCCAAAACTTAGAATCGACAGTAAGCTACACGACCTTATAATGCTATAGCAAACACAAATAGTGAAAGATACAATGACATAATCAAATTTATAAACAACCGCTGCATAAAAACCATAAATACAACTTTGGAATTGTTTACAAATAGCCCCGATGGGTTTATTACACACATGCTTTCATTATTTTATCAAGATAACAAAACTGTGTTGAGAGTGGCTTTCGAAGCCCAAAACAAAATCGACAGAGTAAGGCTCATGGCCACAATGTTGTGCACTGTAAAAACCAAACTAAGCTATGAAGCCCTCATGCGTCAATAAAATTGAAGGTTTGCACATATTAGATACAAATGGCAGAAAAAATATAGAAGTATTTCTAAATTCTATATCATCCAAAAGAAAGTGGCATAGTCACAAGACTCTACAGATAATAATTTATTTACATTCTGAAATTTTCACAAGTTGCTTAAACAATCGAGTTTGCAATATTGAAACCCTCACGAGTACTTACAATATTAACAAGTTTTAGAACCAGAAAAAATATACAGAGTGGGATATTCATTTAAAAGACTCCATGGGCAATACAAATTCCTTTTAGCTAAATAAACATATTACCAAAGCAAGTATATCACTTCCTTATCATCAACCCAATATAGAGTAACCCCAACGCTTTAAAAAAAACACACTATAAGAACCATTTGGTTTCCTTAAGAGCCATGTAGGGTGGTTACATGGATATTAGTAGTTAAAGAGGGGCTTCATGGCCAGGGATCCATCCACACCCCCATCGCAGAGTTTGACCTACATACAAGAAGTTACACTATTATTTAAACCTTAACCATCTTAAAATACTGGAACAAAAGTAAAATAAAAACAGAAATACCATTACTTGCTCGTCCTTCAAAGGCTCGCAGTCATCATCAAAACAAGGATTGCAAACTCCTTCAATAAATGAAACAAGTTCAGATAGACTCATATATATTTGAGGATCAAGCTTTAGAACTCTTCTTACACCAACAGGAAGGATCAATACATGCATCCGAAGGATAAATGCATTTGCAGAGAAACCTCCACCTTCAAACAAAACCTCATTTATATGACATACTTTAACACCAAAGTGCATTAAACCTTTAGGGTTTCACATTATGAGAAGTGACCGTCAGCTGGAGTCCTCACAACCATCACATGGTCTCAGGGTAGACAGTTTAATATCACTTCCTTTATCCTTCTGAATCATCTTAATGTTCCCCTATTCAACCATCATATCAATCTTTTAAGGTTAAGCACATGGCATGGGTTACTCCCAAGGTTCTACTAAATTATACTCCCATCATAAGGTTTTAACACTATACAAATTTCCACCACTTAAAGATTTATAGCATATAAAATTTTATATTGTGATACAGCCTGCATTGTTAAAGGTTTGGCATTTAGTATAAAATAAGGTTGGAACCCTTGTAATGTTAAAAAATAGTCACTATATAATTGGGTGTATGAACATCGAAAAAATGGTTTAGGGGTAGAGCCTTGTCCAAACCTTAGGTTTTCTTTTTCTTGTTCCTTAAGGAGTCTTAGCATACAGTTCATTCTTTCTTTATCCATAGTGTCGAGGTGTTTCATCACCTGCACATATTGAAACAGAGATTCATTCATTAGTCATGACGACTAAGTAAGACCATGACCCATTCCTTGTGCAACTATGCAACTTAAGAGAAAAATCAAACGAATGACAATGATAAACTGTCAAGTTCAAACCGTATTCTTTAATTCATATTTTTATGTCACAAAGTATGTCACAATGATAGTTCACAAAGTAAGCAAGCCAATGATAACATAAGTACATGACTCTTACAGCTAATTAAAGGAATTGTGGATTATGAATTATAACATCATAGTTAATTACAGTAAATAAATTTTTTTTATATGAAATTTTAAGGGATGTTAAAGGTGCCTCAGGGTTTCTCCTTAGTTTTTTCAGGCTATTTTATTGACCTAAGAGCTGTTCTAGACTAGGTTAGCCATCCTCTAGAGAAGCCCTACATTGAGCAGGGATTTTTCTAGGGTAGGGCTTCCCTTGGGTTTTCACACTTTTTCTCTTCTAAAAAAACTAGTTATAGGGTTAGTTTAGGATTACTTTTAGATTAAATCCAGGTCTAAAAATTTTACAAAAATCTCATAAAATCAAATATTTGGCCAATTTAGGGCCTCCCAAAATTTTCGATTCCTAATATTTCAAGCCTAAAATTTTGTGCCCTCAAATCTCGGGCCCTAAAATTTTGTGCGTAAATTTTCAGACCCCAAATTTTTGCACCATAAATTTTTGGACCCTAAACTTCCATGTGCTAAAATTCCATTCCCTGAAACTCCGTGCCCTAAAATTCAGCGTCCTAAAATTTTGGGTCATCCCTTTTACTGAGGTGTACCTTCCCTTGCACTTCAATCCATTCAAATGACTTGCAAACATTAGTTATATGGTCAGTATCCTTTGTTGGTATGAATTGGAATGACATTATTAATGCCGGTTATGTCTACTACTGCATAGTATTTATCATATTGTTACTAATAAATACATGCAACTTTCTTTCAAAGTTGATCCAAATTGTTTGGTAAATGCTTGATTGCATGCTTGTTGTGGTTTCTTATACTAAAGTGAATGCCTAAAATACTATTGTTGTCATAATATTAGCATGCCTGATTGATACATATTGATGTACATGTGCTTTAAGTTATTATTTGATAATGATAAATACGTATGAAATGCATGTATTTTTGTTAATTCCTACATATTGCACTATAATATCCATATTGAAACTAATTAGTTATGCAATTGGATTATCCTTGAATGAATGAACTTATATTATTAATATCCTCTTCTAGGCTTCATTCTACACTGTTCACTAACCATACACATAGGCGATATACTTGGTTTCTATGTGTCTTTTGCAGGGTTGCAAAGGGCTCTTTCCAAAGAAGTTTGGAGAGGTGACTAAAGTGGCAGTGGTTACTTTTTCCACATATGCTTTCTAGTATCATGTTTGGAGTGTTTTAGCATACCATAGGAAACCTAGTCCATCCATTGCAAATATAATATTGCAGCAAAAGAAACAAAACATTTTTAAAATGATTAATATCAAGGGGCACATTGGATGGGCATATTGGATGAATAGATACATTTCAAGTTCAAAGAAAGAAATAGAGTTGGACAGCTTGATCATGTTGGATATATATTAAACTTCAGTATGCACAATGTAAAATTATAGGTTATTGTTAAATTTCTTAGTGGATTCTGGGTGCCATTTTTTCACAAATTTGATCTCCGAATGTAAATAATTAGGCAATTGGTAAATTAGTTAATCGATTCCCAATGCCATATTTTCAAAATTTTGATCTCACAATGTAAATAATAACAATTTTTAGCAGCAAATCTGTATATCCCCTGCTTTTAGGATTGAAAATATTGAATAGTATATGTTTTTTGTCCATTATAGAAGTGAATATTTGATTTGGTGCATATTCCCTGGCCGTTGTTATAAAACTAATCCCACAAGTCATGAAAATTAGACTTTTGGAGAAGTTGTTATCAGGCAATAGCATGAATAACAATTGAACGGGAAAGTTCTTAAATAGCTAGCTATAGTTTCACTTTATCCAAGGCTAGACATTTATTCAACTCCAAAGATAGATGTTTACCTGGTTTCCATCAACAGAAGGTTGGATGAACCGAAGGGTGGATCGAGATAGGGTATCTAGAGAGAAAAATGAAAAGGCACCACGCATATTTCCAGAATTGTCTTTTGCAGTCTTCGTAGAGAATAAGCGGTGAAAAAAACAAGTGATGCTTTGAATTAATGGAAAATTGCTCTGCTTTCCTTGGTATCAACTTTCCATTGGCTATCTAGGTGAGTGTTTTCATGAAAGAGTAGTTATTTTTTAATTTCAAGGCCATTCCTTGAAAAAAAATCGATCCCTGACAAAGACTTGCATTACAGAAGTTAAAGAGTTTGTTAGAAACAAAAATGTAGACTTAATGCTTTTATTATAAACTTTAATTTTTTTTGAACATATAGCGAATTTGTTGTATACTATTACTTACAGCGATTTGAATTGTAAGAGCCATGGGTTTGGGATAAGAATATGGGTCAATTTTATGGTATTGGTGGTTACAGGGTTCGACGACAAAGGTCAAGCACATGGCCAAAATGACTACCTGCAAGAAAACAAATAAATTAAATTGAGTCAAAACCCAAACTCTGCCTTAGTTAAAAATAAGATTAAAAACAAACAAAGAAAATGGTATTCAAAGATTACAGTGTAAGCCATACAATAACATAAAGAAATATTATATATATGTTGGAAACAAAACTTTCTAAGGAAAAAAATCCAGCTTTTTGAACACTCTGAAAATACAAAGCATTGGATTCTAGTGAGGATGAATCCTCTGGTTTATTTCTCTTTTTTAAGCCCATGGTGGTTGATAAAAACTTAAAGAAAACAAATAGACTCTTTTTGGTGTGACTATAAAAATCAATAAGGAAAATCAGATTGTCTTTGAAGACCCTTCTTGACTAAAAAACAAAGAGCTGAGTTGAAGGAAAGAAAGAAAATGGAAAGTTGAATTACCACATCACAAAAATCAAGATAACTAATGACCCTTGAAGTGTAAGGTACAAACCTGTTAAAAATCAATGGGGTTGTATGTTTGAATGACTGCATGTTAGTTAAGGTTATTAACAATCACACTTAGAGTTTATTAGGTTGACCAATGACAATAATGATAATGAGAAATGGGATTTCCATCTAGGTTAACTATGATGGATTGTGTGAATACATGGATAGAGGAATTCCCAACACAACACCAAGATGGAGTATAAACAAGGCAGTAATCCGATCACAGAAGGCAAAAAGAAAATTTTCATGATCGACGTGGATGCATCCTGCACTTGGGATGATAAAGGGTATGTGTGAACTGTGAAATGAAATTAAGATTAATTCACTCGTATGCGTTGCTAGTTTGGGTAGAAATCAATGAATTAAGGAGGCAAAGAGATGCGGCTCTTTATCAGAAGGAAGAAATTTGCAAAGAAAAACCAGATATTGCATAAAAAGTAGATGAAGCACTAATAGAGATCTTCAAGAGAGCCATTGGAGACCTTGAATCTGATAGACATGAGCTTGAATCTGAGAGACATTACATGGATTACAAAGAATGTATGACAAGGAATTTATCAAAACTTTAGTAGTACACATCTCAATTCACGCCCCCACTTTGGAGACGTGCCCGGATAGCTTTTACACTCTGGTAGGATAAATAATATAGAGTATTCCAATTTCCTCAGTTCATATGTGATAAGATTGCACTGGATTTGGGAAAGGTTACATATTGAAGTTTAATGGTATTCCCTGCCTTTAGGGTTGTAAGTAAGTCTAAATTTACATGATGTATCTACATAACATATTTCCTTTAAGGTTGTAAGTAAGTCTAAATTTACATGATATATCTGCCAAACATATTCTGGTAGCTTGAATGCAAATATAGTCAGACAATTTGTCCTTGACTCATATGCAACTGAAATGATTCAAAGACATATGAAAATATTTAATGAACATACAAAAAATGACCGCACTCTATAGTGTTACCATTATAGAAGAGAAAAAAACAACTGAGTTTTATTTTATTTTTCCAAGAAAATTATTTATAAAAATCATAAAATCTCAAACAAAATTATTTAAAAAAATACATTAAACCTTATTTATTGAAATGTATCTTCACTTAATCTTATTTCATTAAAAAAAACAAAAATACAAAATCATAACTGAAAGAGGGGAAAAACTTATAAGAAGAACACGTCCAAATCATGGATTTGAGAAAAGGCACAAAAACGAAAACCTAAAAAGCATAAAAGCCAAAACCGAAATAGCAAAAAAGCCAAAACCAAAGAAGCTCATGAGCTTGAATTTAAACTGGAAAAAGCCAAAACAAAAACAGCACAAAACCCAAAACCGAAGAAGCATGTACAAGTTAATCAAATTTTGATTTTACTTCTTTAATCAATCTTTATTAAAAACAAAATATGGTTATGACAAATCATATCAATGAGTTAAACATAACGGAGATGATGGAGAAGTAGGAGGATTTTAGTGAAAATGATTTATGCATGATTTAAAAATATAATACTTGTTAAAAAGGAAATTTACTAGACTTAATGTTCCAAAGTAAAGCCTAATGAAAAAGGCTAGTAATATAAATACATACCAGTAAAAAAAATGGAAGATTTAGAAAAAGGGAATTAGGATAAACATATCTCAAAAGATTAATAAAGATATGAAGAAATGAGATCAAGAGACTTAGATTCCATATCTTAAAATAGATCGCAAACAAAATAGTTTATGCACCAAATCTTATCAGATCTACCCTTTTTATAAAATATAGACATTTGAATGAGATCACCACCATTTAAATAAAACCCAGACCTTTCAATGAGATCTCCACCATTTATATAATAAAACACAAACCTTTGAATGAGATCGCCATGATTTTTTATAAAACACTGACATTTGAATGAGATAGCAGCTATTTAAATAAAACACAAACATTTGAATGAGATCGTTTCCATTTTTATAAAATGCAAACATTTGAATGTGATAGCCACAATTTTGTAAATGAGTAAAATATTCAAGAGAGGAGAGACCCCTCTAAACTATAATTGTGTTTAAATTATAGCACGAGAAAGTTTTTTTATCAATCCCAAGAGATTTCCTAAAATATTGCGGTAGTGGACATAAATAAATATCAAGCTGGCACTTCTGTTGTTGGTTGTTCTCGGCATCGTTCACTATTAAATTGTAGATGTAGAGGAGTTAGGGGCTTGAATTCCAGTAAAAGAGGGTGATCTTCCACCTGCCATGCTCGGTGTCTCTTATTTTGATAACCATGAAGAGGAGAATGGCATTCCATTATTTCCATCTCTTTTGCAGTAGAGATTGTTTGTTTGTTTTAGTATGGGGGTGAGAAGCTCTCCTTTCATTTTTTGTTGTTTTTTTGAAGAAGTTATTGCATTCTTTGTGGGAAATGGAAAGAGACATGCTTAAACTAAAGTAAGTAGCCCCTTAAAGACTCAATTCGTGGACGTAATGCGAAGTTTTAAGCAGACATGGGCCTTGCAACAAATTATAACACCTTTGTATTTTGGTTTTAAGAAGATACTATGGATTTTGTACATAATTAAAAGCATTTTGATATTAAATAGAAACATTGTGAAAGGGAAAGAGACATGCCATGATTGGTGTCTTTTATTTTCTAGAGTTTATTAGGTTGACCAATGACAATAATGATAATGAGAAATGGGATTTCAATCTAGGTTAACTATTATGGATTGTGTGAATACATGGATAGAGGAATTCCCAACACAACACCAACATGGAGTATAAACAAGGTAGTGATCCGATCGTAGAAGGAAAAATGAAACCTTTCATGATCGACGTGGATGCATCCTGCACTTGGCATGGTAAAGGGTATGTGTGAACTATGAAATGCAATTATGACTAATTCACTTGTATGCGTTGCTACTTTGGGTAGAAATCAATGAATTAAGGAGGCAAAGAGATGTGGCTCTTTATCAGAAGGAATAAATTTGTAGAGAAAAACCAGATATTGCAAAAACATTAGATTAAGCGCTAACACAAATCTTTAAGAGAGCCATTGTAGACCTTGAATATGATAGACATGAGCTTGAATCTGAGAGACATGCCATGGATTACGAGCATGTATAACAAGGAATTTATCAAAAAATTAGTAGGAAATATCTGAATTCACTTCCCCACTTTGGAGACGTGTCGAGATATCTTTTATGCTCTGGTAGGATAAATAATACACAATATTCCAATTTCCTCAGTTCATATGTGATAAGATTGAACTGAATTTCGGCAAGCTCACATATTGATATTTAATGGTATTCCCTACCTTTAGGGTTGTAAGTAAGTCTAAATGTACATGATGTCTTTAGAAGAACATATTGCCTTTAAGGTTGTAAGTAAGTCTAAATTTACATGATATATCTGCCCAACATATTGTAGCAGCTTGAATGAAAATATAGTCTATCAATTTGTCCTTGACTCATAAGCAACTGAAACTCTTCAAAGACATATGAAAAGATTTAATGAACATACAACAAATGACTGCACTCCATAGTGTTACTAGAGACAGTTATAAAAAAGAAAAAAACAACTGAGTTTTATTTTATTTGTCCTACAAAATTATTTATAAAAATGATAAAATATCAAACAAATTATTTTAAAAGAAGTACATTAAATCCTATTTATTGAAATGTATATTCACTTAATCTTATTTCATTAAAAAAACCAAAAATACAAATCAAAATTGAAAGAGGAAAAAAACTTATAAGAACAACACGTCTGAATCATGTATTTGAGAAAAGGCATAGAAACCAAAACCTAAAAAGCATAAAATCCAATAAAGAAATAGCACAAAAGCCAAGACTAAAGAAGTTCATGAGCTTGAATTCAAGCTATAAAAAGCCAAAACAAAAATAGCACAAAACCCAAAACCAAAGAAGCTTGTACAAGTGAATCAAATTTTGATTTTACTTCTTTAATCAATCTTTATTAAAAACAAAATGTGATTATAACAAATCATATGAATGAGTTAAAATTAATGGAGATGAATGGACATGATAGTGAAGTAGGAGGATTTTAGTGAAAATGATTTATGCATGATTTAAAAATATAATACTTGTTAAAAAGGAAATTTACTAGACTTAATGTTCTAAAGTAAAGCCTATTGAAAAAGGATAGTAATATAAATAGATATCATAAAAAATTGAATATTTAGAAAAAGGAATTAGGATAAAAATATTTCAAAATATTAATAAAGATACGAAGAAATGAGATCAATACACTTAGATTCCATAACTCAAAATAGATCGCAAGCAAAATAGTTGATGCACCAGATCTTATCAGATCTACCATTTCTATAAAACACAGACATTTGAATGAGATCGACACCATTTAAATAAAACCGAAACCTTTGAATGAGATCGCCACCATTTAAATAATAAAACACAGACCTTTGAATGATATAGCCATCAATTTTATAAAGCACTGACATTTGAATGAGATAGCAAACATTTGAATAAAACACAGACAATTGAATGAGATCACCTCCATTTTTATAAAACGTAGACATTTGAATGTGATAGCCACAATTTTGGAAATGAGTACAATATTCAAGACAGGAGAGACCCCTCTTAACCTAGAATTGTGTTTAAATTACAGCACGAGAAAGTTTTTTATCATTCCCAAGAGATTTCCTAAAATATTGCAATAGTGGACATAAATAAATATCAAGCTGGCACTTCTGTTGTTGATTGTTCTCGGCATCGTTCACTATTAAATTGTATATTTCGAGGAGTTAGGGGCTTGACTTCCAGTAAAAGAGGGCGATCTTCCACCTGCCATGCTCAGTGTCTTTTATTTTGATGCCTATGAAGAGGAGAATGGCATTCCATTGTTTTCATCTCTTTTGCGGTAGAGATTGTTTGTTTGTTGTTGTATGGGGGTGAGACGATCTCCTTTCATTTTTCGTTGTTTTGTTGAAGAATTTATTGCATCCTTTGTGGGAAAGAGAAAGAGACATCCTTAAACTGAAGTAAGTAGCCCCTTAAAGACTCAATTTGTGGACCTAATGTGATGTTTTAAGTAGACACGGGACTTGCACCAAATTATAACGCCTTTGTATTTTTGTTTTGAGAAGATACTATGGATTTTGTACATTAATGAAAAGAATTGTGATATTAAATAGCATCTCTTTTGGTAAATACACTTAGTGAAACATGGTACATTTTACAAGAATTGTGATATTAAATAGTAGCTCTTTTGGTCAATACACTTACAGAAACATGGTACATTTTACAATAGATGAGATGTGTAAAGTTTGTATCCTTTATCCATGAACACGTTAACTTTAAATATCTTACTCCATTAAAGATATAAATCTCAATTTCTTTTTCTCGTTCTAGGTGCATGGCCACACATATATTTGAGTCCTTGAGTGTTTTTTTATTCTTCTATGGCATTTCTTATGGATAATTTCTGACTATGTTATGAGTACATTAGCGCATGCTATGAAACATCTTATGTTCTGCACATATTAGCACATCTAAAATTATGTTAGTAATATTCTTGTTGCATAAGAATCTCTTATAATTAATGCATATTATATGTACAAGTGATCCCATAGTACTACACATTAATCTTGTTTTGTCCATAGTTTAAGCAAATCCTATGGCATGCAATGAAATTACACAACAGAAAATCAACACACAAATAGATTTACGGAAATAGGGATGGGAAAATCAAAGCAATATACTCAATGTAGTTTCTCTTGCAAATAAAAATCAATAACCAAAACCAATGTGAATAAAATTGAGTCTAAGAGCCACCACCTTTCCCATTCGGTCCCTGAAATTCCCTTTATACAATCTAAAGAATCTGAACCGTTAAAATGGATTTTCCTGCAAAGAATTCAAGCCATCCCTTTATCCAATTATATAGTCAGTTATGATTAGCTGAATGAAATTATTTTTTTTCTCTTACATTGACAAAGCAATCGTGGAAGTGAAGGCGGACCAAGGATGCCACCATGCATTTTCTCATTGGCTACAGCTTGTTTCATTGTCGTACATGTTTTGTCATGAGAGTAATACATTCATGAGTCTTCATGATTAGAATAATTGGCTGATTTCCTTGCAAGTGAAGAGAATGGAATCAAATTGAATGATGGAAGACCATGTGTGCGGAGAGTTGGGGAAGACTCGGGGCTTCTTATAGTTGGAGGCTCATAAATGAATGGAAATTTTGTGATGCAGCCAACCAAAAAAATGGGCAGCAGAAAAATGTATAAGATAATGATGGTAACGTGGGGATGATTGTGTCAAGCTTTAAAAGACCAGAAATAAGGTGAGGTATTGAAGGGGTTTTTACAAATGCTTGATTGGAATATGGAAGAAGGCCCAAACAAAAAATAAATAATGGAATAAACTGGAAGGGAATTGAGAGAAAGAGTGACAGAAATGAGGGTGACTGGAGAAGTGGCAGAGGGTGGATCCTCCATTAAGAATTTCAGCCTCATCGTCTTTAAAATCATGTCTCTCAAAGCATGAGATCTGTCACTTGTGTGGACATGATGAAATCTCTCTGAACATTCATTACATAGTTGTTTGTTTCCAAGAACTTGAACAATATTGTCGTTGGCCTTGGATTAAGGAGATTTCAATGGAATTTTATATGGATGATTATTGATGACATGTAACATGCCACGCAAAATAGTCATACAACAAAATAGTCATGCAAGATGACATGCAAAACTGTCATGTAGCATTTCAAGCAATGGTATAGAGGCTAGGGTAGCCGCATTTCCGAGAAAAAAACCAGTTGTCATTCTATAAACATAACAGTTTTCAATGTACATCAGGGCATGTCAGGAAGTTGTAGTTGTCAAAACAAAACCAAAAAGTGTTTTCAAAAAATAAGAGGACAGTCAATAAAAATTTAGGATAATAAGTTTATTTGTTTGAAAAAAAATAGCATAAAAAACAGTAATCTTTGTGGCACAATTATCTAAAACTAGGCGATTGCATAATTACCTGCTTGCTTGCAGGGAATAATGTAATCGGTTGAGTTTTGGCATGTGTGCAACATTAGTTACGATTTTTTAGTATATGGTTATTCAATAAAATCAAGGGATTTTCCAAAGTTTAAGTATCCCATCTTCTTATTGTCGAAAAAACTTTTTCATTTTGATATCTGACATTATTGTGACAAAACTCCAAATAATATAATGCACTGTAGTCTATGTTATCTAACACCTGCTCTAGATTGCAGTGCAGCTCATGGTCTTTGATACTTTCTCGAAATCACTGGCACTTGTATTGCTAGGAATCACTAGCACTTCTATTGCATGGTTTTTTCCTTTCACACTTGTTAGGAATCACTAGCACTTGTACTACATGGTTGTTGACACTTGCTCGGAATCACTAGCACTTATACTACATGGTACTTCAGTGTTGAATGATCCATGAATAACTTAGAAATGGAAACCCTTATCATTCTGTGGTGTAGTATTTGCGCTCAGCCTGAGACAGTTTTCTTCTTGCAAAATACACAAATCCAAATTCCCTTCACCCAACTGTGCCAGAACAACGCTTAAAGCAATACCGGAAGAACCAATATAAACATTGAATTTTATTTCCCAATTTGGATATGTGATAATATGAGCACTGACCATCTTTTATTTGAGGAGCTCAAAGGCAGAACCACATTCAGGTGTCTAGGAGAAATGTTCAGTTTTCTTAAGCAATTTTTCAAATGGTGCTATGATACAGATTTTTTGAGAAACCTTCTGTAGTAGCCGCTATAACCCAGGGTTGATGGCAACTATGGGCTAGTAGATGAGAGCAATGAGTTGACACACATCATATATATCGTCCAAGGGTATGTATCCATCAGCCGCAATTGATACCAAAATAGAAACCAGAAGGCAAAGAGTGACTAGGAAACCGGAACCGACCTGGGGATGAGTTACTGAGGGTGGCAGGTTTTACTTGGTGATTGATAGTTACAATATTATTTAAATCATAGTAATTCTTAACTATGTTAAGTATTTAAAGTATGTTTATTATGAGCAATGATTGTGTTTATTTCTCCACTTTGTTCTTTATTCAACCCTTTGCATTATTTAATTTATTTAGTATTAATTATATCAGCGCTGAGAAATAATTAAGAGTCCATTGGTATACTATAATAAACCCAGTTTTGAGGATTTTTTTTGAAAACAAATTGATTTTAATAACAAAATAATATAACTTACATGATGGAAACCCTCACTACCCATATGTTTCCATATATAATATATTAAATAGGTTTGTGTTCTTTAACGAGGTAGTTGTTCTCGTTCATATGTACATGTGGTCATTTAGTTTATAGTCATATTTTTAATAATTTGCTTCTAGTTGTTTTGTTTCTTATTACCTTACTCACCTTTGTGTCTTGATTAAAAGAGGAAAACCCTCTTCTTAAAAGTCAATCCTCCAATCTTTAATTGGATATACCTCCATAATGATAAGACTCTAGTTATTGTGGAGCTATGAGAAATGCATAGCATTCATCTAATTATTCTTTGAGAGTTAATTGATGTGACTTACAAACTAAACCCCAGTCAAGGTGGTTTGTATCTCTCTACATTGAAATGGGATGGTGACTTTAGGAAACTGAGCCATCAAGTATGGAGAGATCCATCCAATACTTTAAAGAATTGACTCCCTTGGGAACTATTTAAAATATGTATTTTTTGTTGCTCGGTATAAATTTTCATTCAAAGCCGCCATTAAATCAAGGCATGTATCTAGGCCATTGGATTCATCCAAATTTCCTTTTTCTTTCATGACCACAAATGCACAATTAGAATTACCGATGATTCTGAGCAGCTTGTGTAGAAATTGTCCTGTATGGCTAGTTGTAAAACATTGCCATGGATCCAGATTTAAACATATTCACCTGTAATTTTCTATATTTGCATAGGCATGAGTGTTAGAAAACCTTGGATGCACTTTTTTATATTGATCGGATCCATGATTCAACACGAATTAACACTAACCAAGTTGAAGTGTCCAAACTAAATCAAATAAAATTTGAAATTTGTGATCATTTATAACTAAGGGGATGACGTTCAAAGTGATTCAAAAGGGTACTAATGAATGAGGACTCTCCTGAACCTAGTGTGATCTCTTCGAATGCCATCCCCTCAGTTATAAATGGTCACAGATTTCAAATTTGATTTGATTTAGTTTGGACACTTCAACTTGGTTAGTGTTAATTCGTGTTGAATTGTGGATCTGGTAAATATCAACAAGTGCATCCAAGCTTGTCCAACACTCATGCCTATGCAAATATAGAAAATTATAGATGAATATATTAAAATCTAGATCTATGGCAAGGCCTTACAACTAGCCATACCAGACAATTTCTACACAAATTGCTCAGAATCATTGGTAATTCTAATAGTGCGTTTGTGGTCATGAAACAAAAAGGAAAATTGAATGGATCCAATAGCCTCAATATAGTCCTTGATTTAATGGAATCTTTGAATGAAATTTTATACCAGCAGATACATATTTTAAATAGTTCCCAAGGGAGACAATTCTTTAAAGTCTTGACTCGATCTCTCCATACTTGATGGCTCAATTTCCTAAAGTCACCGTCCCATTTCAATGCAAAGAGATACAAAACACCTTGAGTGGAGTTCAATTTGTAAGTGACATGAATTAACTCTCAAAGAATAATTAGACGAATGCTATGCATTTCTCATAGCTCCACAATAACTAGAGTCATATCATGATTGAGGTATATGCAATTAAAGAATGGAGGATTGAATTTTAAGAAGAGGGTTTTCCTCTTTTAATCAACAAACATAGATGAGTAAGGTAATAAGATAATAAAAAAAAACTAGAAGCATATTATTAAAAATCTCACTATAAACTAAATGACCACATGTAAATATGAACAAGAATAAATACCTCATTAAAGAACACAAACCTATTTAATATATTATATATGGAAATATATGGGTGGTTAGGGTTTCCATTATGTAAGTTATATTTTTTTGCTCTTAAAATCAATTTGTTTAAAAAAAAACCTCAAAACTATGGTTCTTACACTATACCAGTGGACTCTTAATTATTTCTCAATGCTGATATAATTAATACTAAATAAATTAAATAATTCAAAAAGTTGAATAAAGAACAAAGTGGAGAAATAAACACAATCATAGCTCATAATAAAAAGAGTTTAAATACTTAACATAGTTAAGAATTACTATTATTTAAAGACAATTGTAACTATCAATCCCCAAGTAAAACCTGCCACCCTCACTAAACCATTGCCAGGTCGGTTCTAGTTTCCTAGTCACTCTTTTCCTTCTGGTTTCTATTTTGGTATCCATTGCAACTGAAGGATACATACCCTTGGAAAATATATACAATTTTTGTTGACTCATTTCTCTCATATACCATCCCACAGTTGCGGCCCACCTTGGGTCTTACAGGCTACTACACAAGGTTTCTCAGAAAATCTATATCACAACATCATTTGAAAAATTGCTCAAGAAAACTGAATGTTTCTTATAGACACCTAAATGTCGTTCTTCCTTTGAGTTCCTCAAATAAAAGATGGTCAGTGCTTAGATTATCACATAGCCAAATTGGGAAGTACAATTTTATGTTCACATTGATGCTTCTGGAATTGCTTTAGGTGTTGTTCTGGAAGAGCCAAGCGAAGTGAACTTGGATATGTGTACTTTGCAAGGAAAAAATTGTCTCAAGCTGGGCGCAACTATACCACCATAGAACGCTAAGGGTGGCCATTTATAAGTTCTTCACGGATCGTTTAGCTCTGAAGTACCATGCAGTACAAGTGCTAGTGATTCCGAGCAAGTGTCAACAACCATGGAGTACAAGTGTGAGTGATTCCTAGCAATACAAGTGCTAGTGATTTCAAGAAAGTTTCGAAGACCATGAGCTGCAGTGCAATCTAGACCAGGTGTCAAAGAACATAGACTACAGTGCATTGTATTTAATTGGAGTTTTGTCAAAACAATGTCAGATATCAAAATGAAAAACGTTTTTTCGACAATAAGAAGATGAGATACTTAAACTTTAAAAAATCCCTTTATTTTATTAAAAAACCATATAATAATCATAACTAATGTTTCACACATGCCAAAACTTAGTCGATTACATTATTCCCTACTTGCAGGGAATAATAAGGTTATTGTGAAATTACTTAAAGGATTATCAGTTCCATAGTTTCATAAATTTGATCTTACGGTGTGAAGAATAAGGTTATTGTGAAATTAGTTAATGGATTCTCACTGCCATATTTTCTGAAATTTGATCACTATTTGGAGGATTGGAACGTGTCAGTTGAAGATGGTGTTTCTATTTGGAAGAATAAATTGTGTTATACAAAGTACTAAGTTGTATCAATTAAATTATTATATAAGAAATAATAATAATCAATAATTAATACAGTATATATTATAAAATTCAATAAATTCAATAATATGTATGCATGTACGAGTCTTCAATCTCATTTGTATGTGGAAATTAAATTTTTAAAGGGAATATAATACAAATGCTGATGTAAAGAGTGTTAGTTTGGTTGAATTCTTTGTACATTTCTAAAATGGCGGTGTCGTTGTTTAAGGTTTTGTGTGTAATAGTACATTGTATTATATAGATCACGAAGAGGAAAGAGGAATCAGTGGACTCTTTAATCTTCCAATGCATTTTTTATTGATTTCAAATTGATATTGAAAGACTCATATCTTATTAAAATAAGGATGCTTGGTTTTTGTAATTGTACTATATTAATATTAATAGCAACCACATTAATATAATAATGTCATTGTTGTTTTAATTTTAAGATAATAACATTAAATTATTGTTATTCACATTTTTTATAATTATTAAGTTAGTATAAGACATTAACGATGATGATCATGATGATTAAATTTTATTAAGACCAACTCTGGGGACATTAAGAAGGATAATACTTGGTTTTAAAAAAAATTCCTGTGTTAAAAAAGCTTGCCAAGAAGATTTACAAGATCACTATAGTTTTGGCAAGTTAGGAGCTTATAAAGGTAGCAAATACTATGAAACTCAGATCTAATGTGGGTGTAATAATAACACTCTAAGCGAAAGTAATTTTCATTCTCAATGCTCATAGAATCACATAGATGGAAAATCCTTTCTACCCATGGAGTTTTAGGAATAGGCCAACGCCCTGTTTCGCTATGGATTTCATGAGAGCTCATTCTAATCTTGGCTATATTAATTTTCTTTCGTGAGCTAGTTACTACCTAGAGATACTTCTATCTTCCAAATTAGTTTTAATAGCCTCCTTATAACATCTTCATTTTCTATTAACAACTAAATTTTAATCACGCCACAAATTCTCTTAAAATGTAAAAGTAATAATATTATTGACAGTATCAATGTTCTACAAAATGTCATTTTCATCATCAATGCCCCAATGGTTTAACCAAGCCATGGTATCCTATGATTTGACATCAAGTGCGTTGTCATATCCATGATCTCGATGGGGGAAAGACCTACTTCTATGAGGAGAATAGGATAAGGTGCATTGCTTTTAATTTTGAGGTTATAAGTTATAAAATGCCTTTGGATTTTCTCAATCTTCCTCTAAGATTCTATAGAAATGTTGCACCTCCATACTATTAGGATTGTTGTGCCATATAGATCTTCAAGAAATGAGTCCAAGAATTATTACTGTATTAAAAGGATAATGAAGATACACACTGAACAAAACAAACCACACAGGAAACAAATGAGTATAACTCAACTAATTACAATATCATTGGCATTAATTAAATCGGTTGTTACAATAGTTTACATAGGAATAATTCAAATGCATTAGGGAGCAATTCGAATCTACCAACTGGATCTAACTGTACCTAACTGACTAGCTAACTCATAGTGTCTCTATCAATATCGGAGTCCAAAAGACTAACTCCCAGATGTCCAACCAACTCATACAATGAGTAATAACTAGTTAACTTAGTGCAACTAAGGTGGTAGGTGGGAAAAGGATCCCACTCCACATGGAGCTATGCATTAGCCACGCATTAGTAGCGCTAGCTAACTGATTGTGATATAACTGAAAGTATTTGGAAGCTAACTAAGACTAAATAGTTCCAACTCCAACTGATTGATGGAGGATAGTGTCGGGAATCCCAGTGCCTCCTAAAATGTATGGATTGATCTAAAAGGCGCTCAAACTTATGCATGCAGATGCAGTAACTGGTAGTTAACCTCTAGAAATGTTCACAAGACTCTTGTAACTGGTACATGTGACCACATTAGGCCAAATCGACCCAATGGTACTAGTGGACCCAATTAATTAATTAAGGTTCCTAAGTTAGGATAAATAATCTAATAGATAGTATGGTGAAGGGAGGATTAATAATCCTAACAACCCCCCTGAATCCTAACTTAAGTGAATCTGGGCCTTGGAAATAAGGCCATAAGTCATACACTTACAATATAAAAGAAATATCGTTTCTTAATACAACCAAGGAAATAGGGGAAAACCTCTTCAGAACCCCCCCGCCCCCTCAAAAGAAGAAGGAATACAAATTTTGAATAAAAACTTCTAAAAATTTGTGTTTCCATTTGTAGCACTATGCAACAGCAAATGCAGTATCTTGGTTCTTCTATGCAGGTGAAGCTCTAAATCGAAACAAAATTATTATGTCTTTGAAAGAAGAATAATGTACTCAACTGAATCAGAAATACAAACAACTGCACGGTGAAAACTGGACCCATGTAGAACAACTTAAATCAACTGAAGAGAGAGAAAAATTTATTGATAATTAGAACCATGTGAGGAAATCCAAAGAATCTCACACATGTCATCCTTGAACAGAAAACCATGAGCGGTAAAATCATCCCCAAGTGTTAGGAGCAAGTGTCCAGGTGGATGCAGAATGTATTCCTCTTTACTAGTTCTATGAGGGCATGAGCATGTGACCAAAGGTAGAGAATCCCTGGGATTTTGGAGAGTGAATGATTCAGATCCATAATGTGATATTGCTTCAGAATTAACCAATAATTCAGAAAATATAATATCTGGAAACTCATAAGAGAGAACTAACATCGAATCCTCAACAACATAATTTAAGGAGACTTGCAGTGCTTTATTTATTACGCCAAAATTGATGAAACCAGTTAGAATAAATATTGAAAGATCTTGAATCTTAAAACCTATACCAAATATTATTAGATCAAAAAATAAATTAGATCCAAAAAGGTTCATATCAGATCCAAAATTGTTCTCCACCGAGCTGGTAGATGCACAATTTTCTCCTTCTTCAAAATTCTGATTTTTGGTGGATGAAATCCTGTAGGAATTTACTAGAAGCTATAGATTAATGAGAGTGAATGGATCACTCCTATAATATGATATTATTTCCATAATATCCATTGTATTACTTATATGCACACCAGCAACATTATTAGATATAAAGAAATCAAATTCCTCTACCTTTTCTGACACAGTCACCGGTAAACTATGCACAAAATTTAAAGAATCACTAGAGAATTTTTGCAAGGAATAGGAGTGTTTTTCTTCAAAAACAAAGATTCAAATGTATTATTGTGTATCATCCATGTAATGAGATGATATATTAGAGATCTCATACACTTTTGGAGTAGTAAGAGAAGGAGTCACTCCAAGGAGACTTTCTTCAATTCGAATTGACTGTAGGGAAAATTCTACTTCTTCTTCATATTCAACAATTTTCCTTTTTGGAGGAGAGGGAATGAAATCATCATTATATATTTTATCTAAACCTATATTGACATCTGGGATTTTAGATTCATCTCCCATATGACTATTAGGTCCTCTTCATAGAGGGAAAGTGATGAAGGATTTCCTGGAAGAAACCATGTGGTTGGATGCTCCAGAATCTATCAAATAATCCTTCGACGGAGAGAAGCTTGCATAAAAGAATATCTCATATTCTTCAGTATTCTCTTCATCATCAAACATCTCTGCACCTTGTGGAAGGGAAACATTGTTCCATACACATAGATCTTTCATCCGGTCGAGGGTCTTCTTCATGCACGAGAGTTTTGGATGAAAACCCGTCATACAATAGGTACACTTTTTTCTTTTCGAACTTCTTATTTTTATTAGAGTTGGATGATCCTTCAGAAGTCTGTTTGTTCTGTTTAGGCTTCGAATCAGCTCCTTTGGACTCATTCTTCTTTGATTTCCCTTTGTCTTGCACTTTTCTAGAGTCAGTAACTAGGAGAGCCTGATCTTTGGAGGTCTTGATGACTCCCATTCGAATAAAATTTTCTTGGTCCTTAATTAAGGACTCGGAAAAGGAATCAACTGAAGGAATTTTACAACCAAGGAAGCTTTCTCATTTGGAATGAAATATAGAGACAAATACAAAATACTCATAACCGAGTTTGTTGAGTATGGAGAGGACATGTTTCTCATCCTTCCTTTCTATTCTGCACTGTCTACATTGAAGTGCAAGAGAATTGGATTTAGTAAATAATTGCCCAATAGTCTCAAAATTGTTGCTATGTACAAGGCTTCCAGCTCATTCTCCAGGAGGTATCCCTGAATCTCATCTTGTTTTCCAAACAAGTCTTCAAGACTCTCCTAGGCTTCTCTGGGTTTCCTCAAAATTTCAAGGTGGAAGAGGAGATCTATGGATATATGAGTGCATAGATAATTATAAGCTTCATCACACCGGTTTAGAAGCTTTTTATTTTCAACTGGATGATGGGGCTTAGCCTCTCTTACAAGTATTATCCTGAGGAAGCCATGCTTGTGCAAGGCCAGCTGCATATCAATCCTTCAATAAAGATAATTGGAAGTTGTAAGGATCTGTGGTGTAAGAGATTGAGAATCCATAATTCTTTGGCTGAAAGATCACAAAAATTCACACAAGCTAGGTAGCACCTGTATATTTTCACTACAAAACACTAAATCATTCGAACTATGTTAGAATCATGCTTTTTCTCTTGACATGAACATTTTTCAGGGTCTGTCACACCCTTTCACCACTCTGAATAAATTCAAAGGAAGCAAATCATCATAGGGAACTTCTGTGGAAACCGAGCTGCTTCTCATGTTTAATGCAGAGAAAAAACATGAGACCTTCCTGAGAAGTATATGATACCATGTTAGAATTGTTATTCCATATATATATTCAAGCAATGAGTCCAATAATTAGTATTGCAGTAAAAGGAGAATGAAGATACACACTGAGAAAAGAAAACCACACAGGAAACTAATGAGTATATCTTAGATAATTATAGTATCATTGTCATTAATTAAATACGGTGTTACAATAGTTTACATAGGAAGAATTCAAATGCATTGTGGAGAAATTCAAATTTACCAACGGAATATAACTATACCTAACTAACTAGCTAAATCATAGTTTCTCAATCAATATCAGAGTCCAAAATATTAACTCTCAAATGTCCAACCAACTCATACAATCAGTAATAACTAGTTAAATTAGTGCAACTGAGGTGGTAGGTGGGAAAAGGTGCCTACTCCACATGCATCCATGCATTATCCATGCGTAACTAGTGCTAACTAACTGATTGTGATCTAACTGAAATTAACTGGAAGCTAGCTAATACTAACTAGTTCCAACTCCAACTAACTGATGGAGGTTGGTGTTGAGACTCCCAGTGGATCCTAAAATGTAGGGATAGGTCTAGGAAGAGCCCAAACTAATGCATGCACATGCAGTAAGTGGAAATTAACCTCTAGAAGTGTTCCCCACACTCTAGTAACTAGTACATGTGGTCCCATTTAACCAAGTAGACCCAATTAATTAATTAAGATTCTTACTTTATGCTAAATAATCTAATAAACAACATGGTCAAGGGAGGATTAATAATCCTAATAGATACTTCACAACCATACAATAAAACGAGGATGACAAGAGTTTCAAAGTGGAACTTCTTTTGATCCTAGATGACGGTATTGATTGATTTACGGTTATTTTAAAGACCAAAATAAGCTTTCCACCCTCCATTAATCATTTTCTCAATGCTATAGTTCCAACTAATAAGTGTCTTTCTTGGATTTTATAATCATGATTTTTTTCTTGTGAGTGTTAATAGTCATAACCTTGTTAGAGAAAAAAACATTAAGAATTCATAATTACTTATCGATATCATAAGGTCTCCTTACCATAAGAACAATATCATCATCATAGAGTAGGAGGATGATAACTACCCTAGCTAAGATTGTATCTATGTAATATCCTTCTTCTAAACACATTTATATCTTATCAATGTAAATGCCAAAAATGATAGTGGAGATGGGGAAACCTTGTTTAACTCCAATATTACAATTTATATCTGTTGTCCACCCCTCATTATTCTTAAAATTAGAAATAACATTTTTGTATAACCTTATCATGGCAGCTCTCAACTCAAAAGGAACCTTAAGCTCCTTTAGCCTATCTCATAGGTTATTTCTAGGCAATGTGTCAAATTCTTTTCTAAAATCCACACTGCAACAAAATAGGTGAGAATTATTATTATAACATTCCTATGCAATGATCCTAAGTGTAACAAGGTGGTTAGTGGTTGAATGATTCTTTCTAAAACCTGCTTGGACTTTAGCCAACTTACCTTCCATTTCTAGTCATTCATTGATCTTCTTTTCTAAGATAATACGATATAACTTATCTACGAGAGGGATAATCATAATAGTCCAATAATTATAGTGGTAATTTTTATAACCAATTTGAAAAGAGGAATAATGAGGATTTGAGTTCAAGGTGTAGAAAACCCTTGCTTGAGGGCTAGATTAAAGAGTTTGTGGATGTGTGGGATGAGTTGGTAGCCTTCAATGTCTTTGGATTTTCCATTTGCTAAAGGCTTAACCACGAAATCTATGTCTTCTAACCAGAAAACCTCTTTTGTTGTAAGAGGAGTTTGAATGTTATCTCTAATATCTCGATTTAATGTTATTGAGATCCATGCAGATGTACCCAAGTGAGTTTGATTTCAGATTCAGCTAAATGTAACTGTGATGTTTTTTTCCCAAGGTTGGGTCTATATTCCTTAGTCAAATTTAAGACAGATACGTTCTCGTATCACCAATCCTAGGGCCCATCACAGTCGAGCAATTGTTGAAGGGTAATTCCCATAGCGTTGTGACCTTTTCAGTGAGCCATCTACTCCTGGGTTAGACCTATGTTCCTTGTTTCCAAAATCAACGACTCCCCAACATAACATCCGAGCGGGAGGGCCACCCCTGTCTCCTTCATCTTCTTCATCCTCATCTGACGAATCGTCAGATTTTGAATCTTCAGACTCCTCAGCAGAATCTATCATGAAGGCTGACGAACGACATAATAGAACATGGTTAGACAAGGATGCCATATCCATTTTAGGCGATCAGCATAGATTTCCTACAAATCCTGAGAAGTGGCCAATGTAATACAATACCAAACATTTTACAAATAATTGCAATGTAATATGGATTTCAAACATTTCAAAAAAAATAGAGGATGTAATTGAGCATAAGCTTAACTATCTTGTAAATATTCTCTAGATTAAAGTTAAGTTTACGTATATTTTAACTAGCCACAACAATATTGATAAGATTAATATGTTCAAAATAACATGAGAAGTATATATTTGACACATTGAGATTTATAATAGATTATTAATACATAGTTTTAGATTGCAATGAGCCTATCACTCTTGGAGGAGTACATTTAGTAACCTATTGTTCTCATCATGCTACCACCATGCTACACTACTAAATGGTTTTTCTCATCATGAAACACTGCTAAATGGAAAGCTTAGTGTATCGCAATAAAATTCCTACAAATGAGTTCAGGAACCCACCAGGATATGCGTACGTGGAGTTCTCAGATCTGGTCAGCGTAGACAAAGCTATCGTCCAGTTGAATGGCTATGCTCCTCAAAGATGAGCGTGTCTTGCAAAAGGAAACACCAAAAGTGGAGCAGCCAAAAGGAAACACCAAACTATAAGGGGTGAAATTTGCTCTGCTATTTATATTAACAACCGAAAACAACATAAGCAACATAGAAATGGTGATCAACACCAACCAAATAAAATATAATAATTGTTTTAAAGAAGTTGCATGGTCTTGTTATCACACAAAGTTTAGCTACCCACTAAAGGTATCCCATCTGGGATAGTAGAGGTGAGGTAGCTAACTTGTGACACCATAAGGGCCTCATCCACTACAGATCAAGGGAATTTGTCATGTTGGATTGGATCTTTTTGCTTTATATCAATCTAGATAATGACCAAGGGGGAGACCCTACTAGCCTAAGAGGGATAGCCCACCTACTCAAGACACTCCTAGGGGTAAAGAATGAGTAAAAGAGGAGAGATAATGAGTTAGGTAGTCTCTATATAGGAAATATATGTGGTATAGGAATTAAAGTGAAGTTGGGGAGGCTTAGTAAATAAGGAAAATGGCCCAACTTGATAGGGAAAGTACCACAATGAGTTTAGAAAAGTAGATCTAGAAATATCTAGCCACCAACGAAGAAAACCTAAAGGGACCCACCTATGGTTTTATGAAAATGTGTACAAAGTGGACCCAAAAGGTAGATCAAGGAATGGAATGACTATATAGGGATTCTTGAAGGATAGATCTGTGAAAATTAGGTAGTTTCAAGCATACCCAACTGATAGATCTAAAAAATTATCCTCCCACCCAAGAAGGGCGCACCCACCTAGAGAGACTAGTGCTAGATCCCAAGGAAAATGGAGTCTAGTTTAAATGAAATTCTAGATCTAGTGTTTATTCAACAATATCCAAGTGGGTTTTGATGGTCGTCATAAAAAACTCACCAAATCTATAAGATCTAAAAAACTAGGTTTCGAAGAAAGGGTTTTGATGGACAAATGGATAAAAAGAATGAAAAATAATACTAACCTTGCAGATCACACATGAAAATAATTATGGTTTCCTTGAATTTCAATAATATTTCCACTTAGTTACAATTTCGAGCTAGATCTGGAAAGAAACAAAGGAAAAACACCCAATTGAGGTAGAGTGCAACCTCTTCTCCTCCTACAAAATCAAAATACCAATGAGATTTGTTCACAAATGAAAAATATAAGCTACGTGCATCATCTATAGAAAGAGAGCCAATGTAAAAGGTAACAATTTAAGAACTCCTTGAAGATGTAATGATTTGACCAGAAGATGATGCAAGATGCCTTAGCAATCTCCTCCAACCAATTTGCTACCTTGCAAAAGATCAGGATGGCCACCACAGAAAAATATTTGTTTGCATGCAAGATCCACTGAAATTTCTAAGAAAGAGGCATAAAAATCACGTCCAAGTACATTCACAAAGCTTCCAAGAGTTCCTACAAAATTTTTCTTGTATTCAATATTCTCAGAGCCAAAAGTCCATTTACAAATGAGAGAGCATCTCAATATATAGATCTCTCAAGTACATAAAACATAGATCCAAAATATCAAGGGTCAATATCAAAATATAAAAAAATGTAATCAATGACTAATATTAGAAGGATACATCATACACAAATCAACTTAATAATATAAGGGGGTCGCACCACTAGAATTACCCAATGAGGGGGCACACCACATAAAATGACCAATAAACATAAGTTAACACATGGTGGGGGGATAGGAGGTTATAATATCCTTCACTAGCATGGCCTAATGGCACAACAATAAGGAGTGGTGGTCAAATATACAAAGGAGTGATAAAAATCACTAGGGCATCTCCCTCCAAAATACATCAAAACACCCTCAAACTGCAAAAATCAAGGATGTGTGGACCCCAAGTGGAATGAATATGACGTTGGATGATGAAGGTGACCCAAAAATTTTTATTCATACCAATTCCATGCCATTTATTTTCCTCATTTTCCCAAATTGACTTCCCCATTAACCATTTTTTATCATTAGAATATTGCCTAAGGAACATAAAACTGCCAAAATCTCACAAGGAACCAAAAACTGAATCCAACTAACTATACGGATTTGTTTGGAACCATAGATATATGTTCAAATTGACTAGATGCACCCCAAAGATCCTCTCTGGCACCCTAAGATGCATTCCTTTGTTTTCATTGTGTTTTATCTTGAGCTTCTCAGGGAAAAACTACAGCAAAAAGCCTAAAAGACCCATATCTCTTGTAGCTACCCAAAATTGAAAACCAGCTACACCAATGATCTTAGAATGTCCAAATCAACTTGGAATGAGTACTCATGGATAGTATGTCTATCAATAAAGATACATCAGAGCCCCATCTACGTCAGAACCATAATAATAATAATAATAATAATAAAGCATGTAATTGTTGATAATCATAAAAATAATACAATCCATCATAGTAAATTGTCATATGAAGCATGAATATGTATAATGGACACTCATAGACAATAAATAATAATCATCCATAACCATCTGTCTAAAACTCATCCCAGACCCTGGTCTTGGCTTGGTCAACACTAGGTTGACTAGCTCAAGACTAATAAAATGATGGCGCAAGTGCTAAGCTCTAATACTGCAAAGTAAAATATGGAAATGCTTGCTCAATTATCTATGTTAACAGTGAGACTCAAGTACAAGTAGCTTATATTGTTGATTATAAGCACAACATATATATAAATCACCAAAATCAAAATCATTAGTTTCTTTAAACAAGAACCTCTCGTGTATACTCATTTATATATTTAGCCATTTCTCTAGTCAAGGGTGAAGGTGAATGAAACTAGGTAAGGTCAATGGGATGACTTGACACTCAACACTGTAAGCATCTAGACTAAAGGATAAGGGAATACATACAACACATAAGTTGAACTAGGTGAACAATAGGGATTGGCAGCATCTCAGAAATGGGTGGAATGATTAGAAAGATCCACTAGACTCTATACAAGAAACCTTTTTTAAATATTTATTTGCACGAAAATATACACTACATAACCTCTAGAAGTAGGTGCCCTGGTAATCCTTCTCGGCTTCCATAAAATGACAAAGACATAACATTTTGGGGGCCATTCTCGCCCTATTTCCCTTTGCAGGAAAATGAGTAGTATATTATACAAAGAAAGAGTGCTCATATTGTAGCCATCAACTTTATTTGAAAATATTTATTTTTATTAACTTGCCAGCCTCCAAGAGCAAGTGCCATGGAAAGCCTTTCAGGATTACAAACAATTACTAAGGCTTATCCTGAAAGGTTTTTTTCACCCTGATACCCTATGGGGATAAATGATCCTTACACCATACAATGGATGACTTCTCATCTCTGGTAAACTCACTAGTTTTAGTTTTAATTGCAGTAGTGTCTAGGGACACTTTTATTTTGCTGGCATGGCATCCATTTAGAATAACTTTAATATTTGATGCCTTAGTTTCCACAAACACTTCTTTGTTTAGACTGCTTATGTTCAAGACCTAGAGGTAAAAAAATTCTGTGATAAGCATCACACAAACCAACATCGAGACATAGTTTAAACATGGATACCTATTCCAACATGGAGCTGAAGGTGGGGGAACTCCTAGATATCATTGATCAAGTTACAATTCAAGCTTAATAAAAAACAAGGGGAAGTCAATGGATGGACCAAGATAATAAAAATGGTGCCAAGACTAGCAAGTTGTTTCCTAAGGAGGAAATTACCAAATCCATACTAGAAGTAGGGCATGACCAACGAGTATACAAAAGCAATCTCTTGACCAAAACAGTTAGATCACTTATAATTTTAGATTTCAAAAATACCAATAAAGTATCACCAACATACAACCACTATTAACTATGTGTTACTACTAAAATAGACAACATAACAACATCAATATCCATATGCACAAATCCATGATATCACTTGGGTCATATACCTACACCAGATATGAAACCAATCAAAGGGACACTGAAACAATTGTTGCTACTACATATCACGGTCAATGTAATAATCTTTGCTATGGGTCACGAAAAATGGCTAACTCAGTCATCGAATATGTAGTCATGAGGCTTAGTCATGGCATAAAACTAGTCAATATGGATGCACTGGATCTGCTGAATATGAGATATCATCAACTAGTGGATCATCGTCTGTTGATCTCATAGTAAAGGAATGGCTCAAAGAACTACTCGGTACTACTCAAGAACAAAAATATCCCATCTACTTTATATGTGACAACAAGCCCTTCATGAATCCCTTTACATATGCACACTTACAAATTAACAACACTGCTATGATGGTTGATATGGGAGAAACAAGGCTATGCTTAAGAAAGTTGACTTGTTGAATTTGACTTTGTGATGTCTTAGTGAGAAGGGAAGCAGGAATCCACTCAGACAATTGTGGGATAAATAACACTAAGGGATGGGGGTGTCTCACATATGAATAAAGTGCCTATAATATTCCCATTTGTTGGGATATTATAAACCCACTCCATACTTAGGATAACAATATTTAATCATTTCTTATTAAATTCCTACACACTAGCCTAAATAGTTGGTATCCACTTGCACCACTTGGTCAACGCTTTCCATATATACCGCAGGGGCTGATTTATCCTGACTTTGGTTAGATCCTTCCCACATTATTGACTTCTATAATTAGTATATGTTCCTTCCTACATATGTTTTCTTTATCTTGCTTTATTCCAAATTTTCAGTGGATAAGGTAAAGCTAGTCAACTAGGACACTGTTATCTTTTGTTTCCAACCCATCCTCCAAGATTTTCTCTCCAAATTCTAGGATTAGCATGCGTTTCCATCACTCATGACAACTCACTCATGATTTATCTAATTCGTGAGGCCCTTGTCAGAGTTGGAATGTGCTTTAGTCACCTATGGGGGTTTATCATATTTAGTAAGCCTAATTTATGAGCTAGCATTAGTTGTCTTCTAGAAACTCAAATATCCTTTATAAGGATGTATTACTATTTTAATAATCAATCAATTATTTGTTCTTAAATTTTTCATGTGATTCAGTCTCTTTATTCTTCTCTATATTTTCCTTGTACATGCTTGTGAGAATTATCTTGTAGCTATATCTACATTATGTGCTTCTTATTAGCATCAAGGCTCTATTTCTTCATAGAATTAGAGCTTCTATTTCTACATGGTATCAGAGTGGAAGTTTTCTTAAGTTCTATAGAGTTGAGGAGATATCATTTCTCTGCATCAGAGCACATCTAGTCTCCTATTCCTCTCTGAGGAAGAGCTTGAATTAAGCTTACAAATTTTTCTCCTATTTTTTATTTGTGTAGGTTGAAGAGAGTATCTTATTGAGAGCCTAAAATTCTTAGCGTGGATTCCTCTTCAGCTATGATCTTGAATCCCTTCAACTATCATGAATTGAAAGAAAAATTTGGCATTCTATTGCGTAGTAAGGGACTATACATAATTACTCTGGCTTTAGAGAATGAGCCTAATGTTATTGTTGAGAAAGCTAAGTGGCATAATAGGTTGGATGAAACATATGGATTTCTTTTCCTCTCTATTTCTCCTAATATACTCTTTCATCTAGATGGTTTGACAACTACAAACCAAGTATGGACCAATCTTGAGTCTCTCTTTGGAGTACAGGATGGGATAAGAGCTTGTCAATTGGAGGATGAGTTATTCTCATTGAGTCGAAGCAGTTTCAATTCTATTGAGGGTTACTTCGCCAAATTCAAGTCACTTGTTCTATTTCTCAAGCAATGTGAGAATTATAAGGAGGAATATCAATTGATTCTTTCCATTCTATCAAAATTGGGTCCTCAATACTAAGTGTTTGTATCAACTTTTCATGCTACTAGGCTTGCTATTTTGAATTGGAAAATGCCTTCTTTGAGTACATTCTTTGATTCACTAACAAAGGATCAAGATAAAATGATCCAAATGGGTTCTCTTAGATCCTCTAAGGGAAAGGATCATGATCTTATATTTCAAGGAAGTAAGAATGTCAAATCAAAAGAGAAGCAAATAGTAAAATATAAGAAGCCAAAATCAAATACTGAAGATGAAAGTTTGAAGCCTATTGATGAAGTTTCAACGAAGAAATTGAAGAAGAAACATAGCACATCCAAGTATTCTTATTACATAAAGGGATTTCGTCTTGAGAATAAATGTTTTAATAAGAAGCTGTACATTATGTCTCATTTACTAGAGAAGCATAACATTAAAGTTCCAGAGGAGCTAGAAAAGCCCATTGAATCTTCATAACGTTGTCATAGTGCGCAGTCCTAAGGTAATATGAAATATTCCTTGAGTGCCAGAGTTAAATTCTTTAATCATATCTCTGATATAGATTCATTTTCTGATATATTAAAATCATAAATATCAGTGTCTTTATTGAATAATCCACCTATCAGTCTACTAGATTCATCTCCCAATACTTTATGATTTTTCACTAGATCCTGACTTGTCTTTAAGCAACTCTTCCTCACTCCATTCAAATGGTTATAATTCTGATTTATAAGCATATTTTCAGGATGATATGCATGTTATGACATCATCCACACCATCTACCATAGATCTGTATACTCCTAACACTATACAAACCCAAATTTCACTAGTTGATATCTCATTGGTTTCCTATGCAGTATTACTTATATCAAATGAAGTCTTACCTATTTTTCATTGGTTGGTTATCCAAGAAATTTTCATAATTGGACTTATCTTACACATGTTTGGATCTGTTCTAAACACCTATGGTTTAGATATCAAGTCCATTCATCATTCATATTTTTACACTCATTAGTTTTTCCCAGTTGCTCAACCTTTTTCTAGTACTCTAGCCCTATACTCTCATGGAGAAATTAAACCTTTGGTATTTTCTTCTCCATATGATAATATTTCTGATATATCAAAGTCTAAGTAGCCTCGTATCATATTTTGGAAGGTTCTATATCTTTTTGGAAGGAATATATGGGTGAATCCATGGACCTGGGTAACACTTTTTGGAAAGCGCATTTCGGCAAAAACAGAAAAACGCACCTCGGTCGAGGGCTTGTTAAGCCCTCGACCGAGGTCTTAATATCTGGACCGAGGTTTTATCAAGCCCTCGACCGAGGTATTGCGGGATTTACAAACCCTCGGTCGAGGTATTTAAATACCTCGACCGAGGTATTTAGATACCTCGGTCGAGGTTCAT